>JAVQKI010195565.1:2500-11671 GCA_036025975.1 Nematalosa erebi
GTGTGTTTGAACAGAAGGGTCCCAGTTTGGGGCTGCTCCGCTGTGCTCCACTCTGCTGTCCAACTGTGGCTGATAGATAACAGTCATTTAGCCGAGCCAGGCTCATTTCCTGTGATCCTACCCAGAGCCCTGGCATGAAAAGCCTCTTCTCTGGATGGTGAAGGATGAATCACAGGAGTCAGGATCCCTCAGTACCGCTACAGCATCACACAGACTCATGGACAGAACGACTCTCCCTGAATCCCCAATGCCTATGGGCGCGTTTCCCAAAACCACAGTTGCTAGCTGTTTTTTTAAGAAAATTGGGAATTTGGGGAATGGGAATTTGCATTACAACCAACAAAGTTGCTAACTTAATTAGCAGCTATGGCTTTGGGAAGCACAGACAGGAGAACCTCTTTTTTTTCTGTTTGTTTTTGGAGACGGCCTGGATGGGAGGTTTGACGATGCATGACCGTACATAGCAGTTTGGTTTTTCAAATAGGATTTAAGGCTGGAAACCCTCAAGCGACAAGAACTTGGCCCTGTAGGTTGTGTGCTGTGCCACTTAAGTCTATGAGGGATGCGTCATGCGATGACCGAGGAAGTGCTGTTTTTCTAATCCATCTGCAAAGAGAACTCGAACCTTGTGGGGTTGAAGAAAGAAAAAAAAATGTTTTAAAGGAGGGATGTTGAGATGCACATGATGCGTCGTCCTAATAAGCTTTATTTATCATTATTCACACCGCTCTGGTTTTGATGGTCTCAAACTTGTCTGACACATTTTAGCTCCTGAAATTACCCGTTAATCTAATGCTAATTTTGATTGAACATTCAACACATCCCTGTCAGTGGATGCCAATTATGAAAGAACAAAATTGCAGTTGAGATCTTGAAGCATTGGTTATGTATCCTCCATGCATCTCCAAACTGTGGGCTGTAAAGTGCCTCTTGCTTTTTTTCTACCATAAGCCTGTGGATCAGACATGACAGTAGCAGTGTTGCAGTGGACACCAGTGTAACAAAAACAGATTGAGATTTCCATCACCACTGTCATTGTCGTCATGGCCATGTCAGTGAATGTTTTTGGATGAAGACTTTTCCGCTGTGGACAAACAATAAGAGCTTTTTCCAGCACAGGCCGTGCTGGGCGGAAGCAGTGTCTATGCCCAGTGAGGGGCTCAGCAATGTATGCGCAGTGGCAGGGGCCAGTGGAGAGGCTCTTTCCCCTGTCGAGCTAGCGAGCGAGCGAGCGGCCATGGTCCATCTCCACCAGAGAGGAGAGCGAGGGAGAGGAGAGAGAGAGAGAGAAGGAGTGCCAGAGCCTGGAGGGTAACGGCTCACTTGCTGGAAGTGGTTTTCTCACGCTCCGGGGTTCTGCCTCGGGCCCGTTTCTCACGAGAGACACGGTCTGTGCCAAGACAGAAAGCGGAGAGAGGGGAAGACAGAGAGACAAGGAGGGAGGGATGGAGAGGTGGTGGAGGGCAGAAATAGAGTCCATCATTCGTTGATGCCGCTCACCCTGCTCAGTGTCACATGAACCTGAACCTCTGAGCCCTAGGCCCACCTTTGAGAACCAACAGACAAAAACACACAAAAGAAAGAGTCATTAGCCCAGCAGTAGGGAGGCCTACGTTGCAAATGTGTGTGTGTGTTTGTGTGTGTGTGTGTATGCATGCAACTTAACTCAGCCATCATGGACTGGGTCAAGTTGTCACGTGAGAGGGTGCTCAGGGGACTAGTATATGAATGTCACCGGAAAGTTCTAGAGAAATGGGCCCCAAGTCCTACTCTGGATTGTTCCACACAAACAGTCACATGCATTCATAAAGGCAGGCTCATATATACATACACATAAAGGCACGGACACACACACACAGACAGAGGTTGTCAAACTTGCTCATGCACACACACCCACACACTCATGCATAAAGGCCCCAAAGGACAATAATACAAAAGGACACGCACACAGAGGTACTTAAGGGCATGAAAGAGAGAGCAGCCCACGCCATGCAACCTCCTCCACCACACACATACACGATCACACACACACACACACACACACACACACACACACACACACACACACTGCCCTACTCTCTCAAAGCCATTACCAAAGTGGTGACATCATGCGTTTGTGTGACACAGGCCTTTGTGGCGGGGTTTAACCCCGTGACCTGTGGCAGTGCTGTGTTTCATGTGTCACCTCGTCATGGGAGCCCCCCCTCACCTCCTCCCTTCTCCAGCCCCACCTGCAGCACCACTCTCCCCCAGCGTCTCTCCAGCCTCTCCCTGAGATAACCTTTCTCCGTTGTGGCAGCTGCAGGAAGGGAGAGCACAGCTGCCTTGAGTCAGCTTGAGGCTCGATCAGGTCAGCAGGATTAGCAATACCTGACCAATGGTGGGGTCATCGCCGATCACACAGGCTTTGTTTTGAGGTGTGAGGTTAGCTTGCTTAGACAAACTGTTGAAGGAGTTCCCAAAGGTCTGTTTAGATACCATAAGTTTACTGCTGTTATAGACGCTTTCGCTGGACTCATGTTGTGGACTGGCTCATGGTCCTATGAATCATTCATCTCCTCATTCTTTATCTTCACTCCCATGAAATTTCATTCCCATCTTGCCTTGAAACATCATCATTCAAAACGCCTCAAACATCTGATTGTATAGATCCCACACTCTTTGATAGCCTGCATAAACTATCAGTTGGTATTTAGACATGGTGCGCGTTCCAAACACAGCACGATGTGGGTCAGAGATCCCAGGCAGTTGGCCTGTTTGACGGATCTGTATTCAGCCCTCCCTTCCTGTTAGCCCAACAATCATGTCTGCTAGCGTACTCGGCCTCTTTCTTCACATTTCTGTCCCACAAGAGGCCTATTTATCAAGACCTTTTTTCTGTGAATGGGGGTGGAATTACTTGACTTTTCGAGCTAATCCAAAATGTCTGCGTCCTTGCCTGGGAGAGGCGTCTGTGTTGGTTTTACAGTCTCACAGGAGCGTCTCATGTTTGCTTTTGCCCATTCGCCAGAGGAAGAGCCTGCTGACAGTTGGCAGCCACTCCTTAGCACAGAACTATTTACATTAATGACTCTCTTCATTATGTGGACATGTTCAGACACAGGTTGATTTCAGGGTCTCTGTTAATTGACTGGCGGGACTATGCGGTAGTGCGCAGAAGCGTTAAGGGGCGTCTCGGGTTAGCTCATGTTCTAATTGTGCTTGAGGCTTGGTGCACGAGGGGGGGAGTGTCAGAGGAATGACAGAGAAGCAACCTGCATCACATGAAATCATTGGACCAATAAGGAGAAAGTCAGATAGATTGTGTTTCTCTTTGTAAATGTTTTCTTCTTGTGTCTTTGTTATTGCTTTGTTTTTTCTGTATAGGCAGAACTTGACTGGGTTACAATGCTTGGATATGAAGACCGAGGGTGTGTGTGTGACCGTAGCTTAGTTGGAATAATGGGAGTATTTTTGTGTTGCCATGTCATCGTCCAGTTGCTCCAACATACCGACATGTGGTTGATGACCTTAAACAGCGTTGGCTATGTGGAACGGTGACTTTTGCCAATACGAAAAAGAACTGGATTTTCCATCAACTCCATCTACCATTTTCCATCCAGCCATAGTCAGGAACAAATCACCACTAATCATACAGCACTGTCTGATGCAATTCCAAACACTCTCAAACTTAGGTTTCGCCCGCAAGAAGGACAAAGACACAGGGCAGCGTTTTATTTCCTATTTGATCACTGTTTCTGGAAACATGTATTACATTTGTATCATGATAGCTTGTGGATTTAGATGCCGTTCAGTCCATGGAGACAGTGGAATAGTTCAGTGTATGTTGTATATTAACATAACTATGTTGAAAATGAATGTAAAGTTCTATAGACAAAATAAACATCAATAAGGGAATAATGAGGTCTGAGGGAGGTTTTAGAAGAAATGAGCAGTTGATAGGTCTGGAATGAGGGGGAGAGGCCAGATGAGAGATAAAGTAGCATTGTGAGAGATAGTGAGAGAGAGAGAGAGAGAGAGAGAGAGAGAGAGAGAGAGAGACAGAGGAGAAGACAAGGATGGGGAGAGGAGGGGAAGAGAAGAGTGGAGTACAGAGGCAGGGTCTTGGCTGGTGCAGGGCCAAACTGCTCCACTGTGCTGGGATAATGATGGAGAGCCATTGTCCTCTTCTTGGGAAAGCGGTGGAGGAAAGAGCCTCTAACTGTTGGCTCATTTGAAAATGGCTGCTCTGTTCCGTTGGGGTAATATTCTTTTGGCAAAGATTTTAGACATGAAAAAAATGGCAGCGTGAAGGCTAAATGAGCCACAATACAGATGTCTGTGCACAAATCTTTCATGCCAGTGCTAGTGACCTGTCACTCTAACGAGGTATGTCAGTGTTCAGCTCCATGTTTGCAGGTTATATTGTCTCATAGCCTGCTGTTTATTGGCCATCAAAGAGGACACTTCCCAAGGCTCTGTGCTGTGGTGGAGTTGGGTTGCTTTATCAAGTTTCAGTCAGGACAGGATTGTGGATTGTGCACTCTCTCTCTCTCTCTCTCTCTCTCTCTCTCTCTCCCCTCTCCCTTTTTGTGTCCCCGTGAGGATGAGGCCTGTGGGACAGTTTCTGGTCCAACCATCATATTCCAATCAACATTCTTCCTCACGAAAAACTGCTCTCCTTTCTCCTCTCCTCAGCTTTCCCACAGGAAACACAAAAAGGCACAACAAAACAAAAGCAAACAAAAGAGAGAGGGAAGTCAAAAGAAAAAGAAAAAATGCCTCTAAACCTGTTGACCTCCATGGCAACGGTTGGCACGGTATTATGTTCACCCCTTTTTTTTTTGTCTCTCACGCAGGCAGTCCTGGAAAAACCTGGGTGTCCTTCCGCTACCGGGGTGAAGCAGGCTTGTGGGGGGATGAGGGGTGGGGGTGAGGAGCTTGGCTTGTTTGTGAGCACGTTTACAAGAGATAGAATCTCCCCCGCTCGCTCACACGGAAGGACATTTGCACTTCAAGCCACGCGATGGGGCCCACTCAAACATCCCCACTGGGGTGTCTGGAGTTTGACACTTGCTTCTGCCAAAGGCAAAAATAAGAACCATTCAACAAAATGGACCATTCAAAAAATTACCCCTGTTGGATACCTTTAACTTTGTGGCATACATACTGTACCTGTCCAGTATATCCTTAGAAAAACATAATAGTCTGGCGTGACCCGTTATGACCCGAGAGAGGATAATAAAGGACATTATTATTTGGATACCCATGATTCTCTAATTTGCCACGGAATGTTCTATTGGTGTGCTGTGAAAATGTTTGTGCTTTAGTGACGCATATCAAACCACAAAATTCACTGGACGGTTTTCATTAACGGAGGAGCTGGCATTCTGGGTCCCTGTGCTGGAACCACTCCCCTGAATCACATCCTGTTTTCCCCCCATCGCTCCTAATGTGTCACAGGCCATTACAGGGCACACTGATGACAAAAACAACAGCACAACGGTGAGATCAGACGCAGGCCAAAGTCCTATTTTTCATGCCTCCCTGGCTCTGGGAACAGTCGCCCTCGTGCCACAGAGACACTGGGGTTATGAATGGGGTACTGGGGGAAGAACAACAGTCCCCTGGCATGCACAATGTAGGAGCAAATTCTTGATTATGTTATCTCCTAAAGGGAGATTTGCAAATGTTTGTGTACTGCGGTTTGAGTTATTAATTTAGGGGACGTCATAAGACACCAACAGCCTTACTAGAATAATACAGAATAGAGCACCAGCTGGGCATTACTGTGTTTCGACTGTAGGGGGCAACAAACAGCTATCTTTAATAAGTTGCCACCAAACCTGCCATGCTCTAGCCTGACTGTGTACACAGTTTTGATGAACACTAATATAATTCACTTTCCTGGAACAGCTTTCCTGTTTTGACTGTTAAGTGGTGTTATGTTCCATTGTTTAATTTCGTTAGCATTGTTTCTTTTTCCCCTTCACCCGTCTCCATCTCCATATTTGCTGCATCAAATCTGACTCCTTGCTCCTGCTCCTGTGCCTCTGCGTTTCGTTTGAGGAGCTGTTTACTCTGTCCAAGTCTGGAATTCGTCTGGAATCTGTTGTCCCTGCCTTGCTCTTTCGCCTTCTCTAGCGGGGTGGGGGGGGGCTGTACATGACATGCCATTAAGCATGTAAATTCTGCAGGTCAGTGTGAGCTCTGGACATCTGCTCCATGATCAGTGTGTTCCAGCAGCCCGTCGCCTGGTGTGTGTTTTTTTTTTTTTATTTTTTTTTTTTTTTGGTTGTTGATAACAACGCACTGTAGTCATGGCATTGGCAGGACAAGCACACGGTGTTCTTGGATAGGCCCTTTTCGGTTTCCCAGAAAGAGAACTGAAAAGCAAGGAGCAGTTTTTTTTTCAGCTCGGGCAGTTGAAGGGCATTCAGGGCTTGCTGAATGATCACAACATTGTTTGATGTCTTTGTGTTTTTTTGTCTCTCCATGAGAAAACTTCACAGGCCTGTAGACGTTCCCTGGAACCTTGCGTTGCCTGGGCAGTAGGCTCGATAAGCCACGGCTGTTACGCAACTCCTCAGTACCGTAAGCCTCTCTGGCACAACTCCCTCTCTCTTTCTCCACTAGGCTCCCTCCTTCTCTTCCCTCTCTAACTCCCTCTGCCTCCCCTCCCTCCCTCCTCCCCTGACCGTCCAGGGCTAAGTCCCGTCTAAAATAGCAACAGGTTGTGTGAGTGCTAGCATGTGAAGCCGGCCAGCCGCAATCCAGAGCAGGGCCCTGGAGAACACAGGAGCGAGCAAGCGAGTGAGTAAGGGAGAGAGAGAGGGGCTCTCTCCCACCGCACTCTCCAAAAATGCTCAGTATTATGTACTTCCTGCGCACATTCTTCAAGGTAAGGGCTCTTCTTTTTCTCCTCCAGTTCCCTCCTTTCTTCAACCTTGGGGGGCCTTCTTGTCTTTTCTCTTTCTCTCCTCTCTTTCTCTCTCTCTTTCTCTATCTCCTCCTCCATGTTCTTTCTCTGCCTCCCTGTCAATGCTGACTCCCACACAGTTGTGATGTGTGTGTTTTCCTGATGCGCTCCTTTCACACGCCTTGGGTAATTTGCTGCCATCGGCCCCCATCTCAGGTACGTTGTGTCAGAGCAGTGAAGGGTTACTGTCAGGTGACTGTTTATATTTCTGCTCCTTGATCTGCCTTATCAGTGATCCGCATCAGCGCTGAGTAAGCGCAGCCGGAAAGGCCAGTTTGTGACTGCACTCTCACAGAGGCTTCTGTTTAGACTTTCAACAGTTGCTATGCACTTAGCTCAGGACAGTGGCTTAATTTATGTCATCTGACCCACAGGGTGGAAACGTCAATGTTTTTTGTCTTGTCATTGACAATGCAAACAAGGGTGATTCTTTATGGGCGCAACCATGTTTTACCGTCACTGGGGTATCTTGAGGTCTGTTTAGGGTTTGGCTGAAACTCCATTTACTGTACAGGGGCCAGTTTGGAGGAAATGTGTTTAATTGTGGGGAGGGGCTGTCTATTCATAGACCATTGCCATAACTCTCTATGCATGGAGAATCTTTCTCTGACCTTACATCAACAGACTGCAAAACATAGACAGAGAGAAGGACAGGGAAAGATTGATGTCAACAAGTTCTTGCATCTGTTTCTTCTATATTGTGTAGGACTAAACTTGTTTTTCAATATGCTCTATAAATAAACTGGCCTCGCTTCATCTAGAGAAAAACATGGAAATTCCCTCTGTTCAGAAGGGAAGTAACTTTGACAAACAGTTGTCATCTCTGGGCATTGTTCATAGGTCCCATAACACAACAGCAGCTCAGGGCAGGAAGTGCTGGAAAAGCAGCAGGTACTGTACGATGGCATTAACAGCTTTACTGGGAGGAGCAGCTGTGTGCCGACGCACATACCCTCACCTGTCGCCGATTAGAACACCTGCTTGCTGCTTCCCCAGAGCACTGGAGCAGACATCCAGAGCAATTGCTTGCCTTGACACGCTTTCCGCTCGTGCATCCCCCTGGTCTGTCTCTGTGGTCGTTTATTGGATTGAAACGGGCCGAAGGAAAGCTCATGTTGCCTTGTTGTTTGTTCTGGGAGGTGGCGCTTTCTCCTGGTTCGACCAATGTGAATCAGGTTAAAAGTGTGGGTCTCCAAGCCCAGCTCCTCAAGGCTGCTGACAGGATGTGGGCTTCGGAGGGGTGACTCAGCCGATTAAAGTCAGGAGGGCTTGGCTCAAGGCTGCTCTGGCTATGTGTGAGGCCGGCCGCCAATATTCAATACCACACATTCCTTGGCTGGGTCAGTGGCTTACAAATACACACACACACACACACACACACACACACACACACACACACTTCTGAAAGTACTTGACTTGATGTTTGTTCAGTGACAAGGGGGAATGTGAATTAGCTCGCGCCTTGTGCGGTGACACACGCAGACCGACTGGAGCACCAGTGTGGGTATGCTTGCGTGTGGTGAGTGGCACAGTTGAAAGACAGCTGGTGCAGTGCGCACATCCATTTGAGTTTGGCAGAGAAGGCTCATTTTGCACGCCACTAAGAAACAGCGACTATTTTCATTTTATGCTCATGCTTGTCATTTGTGCTTGTCTAGTTAAATGGCTAAGAGTGTGTCACCATTTTCCAAAATAAGCTTGAGGAACGTTATAGTCAGAAGACTTCTATGTACACGATGCAGCTGTCCAATGGTTAAGAAGATGGTAATTTACAGAGTGATAGTCTATGAACCCGTCTATTCCTGGTTGCACGAATCTCATCCATAATTTTTTGCACGGATTTCTAAGGAACTAAAATTTTGTAGGACAGCACTGATTCATTCAAGAGGCATGTGACCACACATTTACTGTGACATGCCACCACTGATTTCAAAAGTCAATTGGCGCCATCTGTCTTTCCCTCTACAGAGCATTTGATTTAATTACTGTATGTCTTGTAGAAAGAGTTAACTGGACAGAAAGCTCTCTCCACTAGTGTAGTATTCCATGCAGACTACAGCTTCATGTGCTGGCACTGTTGTTCCTTCAGATAGTGGATAGTCAGGATTTGTTTGTCACTGTTGGCACTGATGTGAATGATGAGGCCTTATCTGCTCTGTGAGTAGGTTGGCGTATTGATTTTGTGAGAGAGCCAGTGTGGGGGGGGGGGGGGG
>JAVQKI010195892.1:0-12348 GCA_036025975.1 Nematalosa erebi
ACACACACACACACACACACACATACACACACACACACACACACACACACACACACACACACACACACACACACACACACACACACATATGGTATAATGTAATACCAAACGTCTTCAGGATCAACGGAATGTTCTGTTTCTTAACAAAATGATCGCAACTTGGGACATGACGCCTGTAAAGAGAGCATTAATGGCAAGTCATCCGTTTCACTAAACTGGTGCGCACATACACAGATGCCACATGAACAAAACTGAGATTTTAACCAGTTCAGGTGGTGAAAGGCATGGTGGTGCTGTGAAAACTCAAAATTTACCATTAATAATTCTAAATATACATATACCGATATATTTAGACGAGCCCGGGACTTCTTTAAACACGAACATCAGTGACGTCAGGGGTGCTCGTACAACAAGCGCATGCTCACTTTGACTCTAGCGCCTTTGTGTGGAGGACTGCGGAGCTACCGCCGATAATAAATACACACAGGCGTCACACACGGAGAGGTTGCCAAACAGCTAATCATGGTGAATGTAAAGAAACGGAAAGGTCGGGTCGTTATTGATTCCGACTCAGAGGATAGCGCAAGTGATGATAATCTGGATCAGGTAACGATGTTGTCCTTCCTATTCGAGAGCGGTGTCCTAGATTGTACATCAAGCTGGCTAGCTTGCGAGAGCGCGTTAGCCATCTAATGAGAGCGAAACGATTTTGGTAGCTAATGCTAGCTAGTTAGCTTGAGTGTCCGTTAGCATGGTGGAGCTACTACCAGTATTACTCTGAGTTGAGGAAAATACCCCGCCACAGGCCTGGCGAACTAACATAGCAGCACTTCAGTAAACGCTTGTATCAAATTTTGATACCGACTGCCTTTTTATACAGTCCGAGACGACGGGACAGTACAGTTCCTTCTACTAATAAACTGCTTGTCCAGGATTTAGAACCTTATCTGTTTAATGACGTCAGGAACACAGCTAGCTAAAGTTCTATTTCGGTGTTGACAACAGTACTTGATAGCCCTCTAGCCATGGATAGCATTAGCTGCAAAGGAATGCTGAGGGCCAGTCATCGAACTGCCTCTTTCTACAGTGTTTACAACAATAATTAGACATATTCCAAGGAGATTGCAACATTAAATGGATAGTGAACATGATAATTGTGTGGTGTTGTCAATGCATTTGCAGTTCAACATAGGTTGCTAGCCTAGCTATGTGCATTATTGCAGTAGTGTGAGATCCTGCTCAGTTTTTTAATATTAATTTATGAACTATATCAATGCTCTTCAGTTGTTGTGACGACAGATGCATTATCCAATGCACGACTTTACCTCACTCACTGGTATTGAAGGCGAAACCAAGTAAATCTGAAAGGCTCAACATGAATAATGCACTGCTCCATGTGACATTGTTTATTGTCAGTGTTGTAGGCGTTAATAGTAACATGCATTAAACCCCAACCCCAGCCTTGCCATGTGTTGACTGATGCATTATTTTGACATAGTCTTTGCATTTCAAAAAGGCTCTGCTGGCAAGAAAACCGTTGATTTCAGCTCAGCTGTATCAGTGAACATGTTATGTGCAAACGAGGATTATGTTTAAGTTCATAATGCATTCATGTCTATTCATGTCATGAATGGAAAATTTGTCAATATGTGTGCTTTCTCATGGTGTGAATATGGAAATATACAAGCATTTTGTATCAGTGGCTGATGTTAGTACAATTTAATGATTGGCGGCCATAGGTAAAAATAAAAGTGACATCCACAATTTGTATGCAATTTAAACATTTTGCAGTTGGTGACTATTGTATGTCTCCTTGTCTTGGTTAGGAACTACTTTCCTTAGCTAAGCGAAAGAGAGTGGACACCGATGAGCAAGAGGAACCTGTCAACAAGCCTGCTGCCTCAACCGACTCCGAGACCTCAGATAGTGATGATGAGGTACAGTACAGTGGAGCCCCTTTATGTTCTATATTTATATCACCTGGGACTTTGGCCAAAAATGCTTAACATTGCAAGGCCTGAAATACACAACTCTGGCCACACCAGCTCTTTCATTTGCATGCCAGAAAATGGGTGGGTGTGGGCTGGGTTCTAAGTTGTTTGTGTTTCGAGTGATACTGTTATGGTGTTATAAAGCATTGATTATGTTTTGGAAATAATGAGATTGTCCATATACACTGTAACATTTGGCTAATAGATGTGGCATGTAGACCTAATGGAGACTTTGTTTATACTGGATGAATGTTGACATACAGACTTCCTGAGAATTCACTTTGCCTGAAGAAAAGTTTATTGCCTGAAGATGTAGATCCATTTTCAGGTTCAGGTTCAGTCTTGATCAGGCCGAATTTGAGTGCATCGTGGCATACTTTGTAAAGATACCAACAAGTGTGGGATGTCTAGTCTTATATATTTTGTTACAACCAAACAACTAAACCATAACCATAGTTTACAATGTTCTACGTTGACATAGGAAAGTAAAGATGGATCTGGATCACTTTTCATTTTAATGGACATTTATGCATATTGTAGATACAATCCTGTAACATAGCCTGTACGTAATTTCTTCCCAAAATCCTGCACGGGATGATGGATGCATCACTGGAATTTATTCTCAGACTTTCCTCAGTAGTTTCTGACTTTTCAGTAAATTCATGACCAGTTTAACTCACAAGTAGTAACATCCCATAACCAAAGCGGTTAAGCTTGCTCAGTGTTTTCTAAATGTGCGTTTTGTTTTTAGTGGACAGTCGGGGGCACCAAGGCCAAAAAGAAGGTCAAGCCGGGAAAAGGAACGGAAAAGAAGAACACTGCCAAAAAGAAGGTGAACAAGGCAGCATCATCAGGCAGCTCTGATGGCGACAGCTCTGCAGAGAGTTCGGCACCTGAGGAAGGTATGGCCTGTTGTAGTACCTCCGGCTTTTCCTTTTTGGGCCCTTTAAGATTACACATTGAGTTGCTTTCCAGCATATAGTGCATAGTGTGTCTTGACATACATGCAGAATCTGTAGTCTGAGATTTTTATCCTTTTTTTTTTTACTGCACCTTCTTCTTCTTCTTTTTTTTAAAATTTTTTTTTCCATGCTCCTGCATTAAACGGGCTGTAAGGACTGAATAGAGGCAAGGCTAATCACATGGCCTAGATTGTTTTGCTTAGCTGCCACTTTGAGATTGAAGTTCAAAGTGTTTCAGAACAATTGGTGATACCTGGGCTGTAAACTGAGTAAAAGTCAAACTCAGTCATGTAGATCTACTTTGCTTTAAGAATAGAAAGTGAAAGTGTTTTCCGTCTATGCTCAGCTGGTTATGCTAGATACTGATGTTTTTCCCATCATATTGCAATTGCCGTATTTAAGTAGAAGTAGAACAAAGTCTTTATAATCACTTAAGAATTTGGTGATCATACATGATGGCTACTTCTTAGGCCTCTTGATATCTACATCTTAGGCCCCATTTACATTGCAAGTAGTGCGTGTCCGTCAAGCATGGTAACATGTACATAGCTTGTACGCTGCATGCATGATAAAACCACACAGTGACTGAGGCTGTCAGAAAATAGAGAGAATGCCGGTTATATTATATGAGTGGCAAGTGGTTGGAAGTAGTCTCAATAGAATTTAAATCATGGCTGGCAGTGGCAACTTCGTCTTAGAAGTGTTTCTTGTACAGTACACAAAAGCACAACCACATTGCTTATGCACAGCTTGCGGTGTGAAGGAGGCTTTATGTGGCTCATTTTAAATTGTATGTAATCTTGAAAAATTTACCAGAAAGCTCTGCTCTCAGAGGCCAAGCTTTACATTTTGCGGTGTCCCCACCCACCCACACACATACACATACCCACACACACACACACACACACACACACACACACATACACACGCACACATCTCACTGTATTTTCTGTGGTCGTTGTGCTCTTTCAGGAGAGGTGTCTGACTCTGACAGCAACAGCTCATCCTCCAGCTCCGACTCGGATTCGTCCTCGGAGGATGAGGAGTTCCGTGATGGCTACGGGGACGACTTGATGGGAGATGAGGAGGACAGGGCGAGGCTGGAGCAAATGACGGAGAAAGAGCGTGAGCAGGAGCTGTTCAACCGTATTGAGAAGCGAGAAGTGCTCAAGAGGAGGTGAGGCCCACTGCCGCCTGACCGCAATAGGATTTGTAGTAACATTAGTACCTATAGCAGCTGTGGTAGCATTTTATATTGCTCTTAATGTTGCTTGTCATGACGAAAAAGATGAGGTAAAAAAATAAATAAACTTTATCCTTTGAAATAGCATAAAATTGAAATTTGGAAAGTGCATACTACTCATTAAAGATTCTTCAACAGCGGCATTATTTCATTTCAGATAAGTGCGCTCATGTTAATCATGCCATGAGATCATTGACATGCCTATGTCCTTAAAGGGAGATCAGCAAACAGTAATGAAATTCTGTCTCTCAGGTTTGAAATCAAACAAAAACTGAAGAAGGCCAAGAAGAAGGAAAAAGAGGAGAAAAAGAAGAAGCAGGAGGAAGAGCAGGAGAAGAAGAAACAATCTCAGGCTCAGGATGCTCAGGTGGTGAGTAGGCCCCCCGTCCACCAGGGAGAAGCTTTTCTGTTCTTCGTCAGTTGTCTGTGTTGACATATCTTGTCCCATGTCAGGTTTTGGTGGGTTTTTGTTGGGTTTGATGAGGATGTTATCACAGAAAATGTTTCTGCTGTATATGACTGTTGGTAACTGTGTGGTCCAAAAGATTGCTCCTTAGATTATGATGAAATGACTTGTCTTGTACAGGTTATGTCCCACAACAAAGAGAGGAGGTCCAAGCGAGATGAAAAGCTGGACAAGAAGTCCCAGGCCATGGAAGAATTGAAGGCAGAGAGAGAGAAGAAAAAGAACAGAACAGGTGAGTTTACTGTGGATGGCTGTTGGTATTTTACCTTTGTTGTCTAATGAAAAGATAACCTTAGTCATTGAGGCCTATTGCATTACTTGATACAGATGTATACAGTACTTGGCGTGTGTGTGTGTATATATGTTGGCATGATCAAGGTCACAATTGTGCTACTATGACATCCCAACTTTATCATCTCTTTGCAGCTGAGCTCCTGGCCAAACGGGAGCCTCTCAAGGCCAGCGACGTCTACTCTGACGATGAAGAGGAGGAAGAGGATGATGACAAGTCATCAGTGAAGAGTAGCCGCAGCTCACGATCTTCATCATATGACGAAGAAGAGGAGTGAGTATTGGAGTTTAGTGATTGCATACTTAAAATCCTGCAACTAAAAACTATGAGATATATAGGAATAAACCCGTCATGGCTTGAGGTCAGTACTCTAAGACTCGGTAAGACGGTAAAGAAATTTGCAAGACTGAAGATATGAGGATAAAAACAAGTTGTTTAGTTCTTTTTTTTGGTGCTATTGTTGTTTTTAAGCTTTTTATAATGTCTCATTACACATTATAATTTGCTAGTGTTTTGTCTACTGTGTACCTCATGGTCTATATTATTTATCCATTCAGTTAATGGGATGTACAGTGGTTGTTTGTGTTTATTATTGAGTTAATTTTGTCATTCCTAATGTTGCAGGAAAGAGGAGGCGCCACCCAAGTCCCAACCAGTTTCACTCCCTGAAGAGCTAAATCGTATCCGTCTGTCTCGACACAAGCTGGAGCGCTGGTGTCATATGCCCTTCTTTGCAAAAACTGTGACCGGCTGTTTTGTGCGGATAGGCATCGGCAACAGCAGCAGCAAGCCTGTATACAGGGTGAGGAACTTTAATACATTTTTTGTAATTTGTTTGGGTGTTGGCCAACAGCTATCATGTCATTACTGTACATTCAGAGTCTGAGCTGATCTGGATCTGTTTATCCAAATCTCAATTGTCAAATTGATTTTTTTTTTTTTTTAAACCTTCATACAACAGGTTGCTGAAATTATTGATGTGGTTGAAACGGCTAAAATCTACCAGCTGGGTACAACAAGAACAAATAAAGGCCTGCAACTACGGTATGCTTTCTTGATTTTTTCCAGACAGTTAGATTTCAGAAAAGTCTCCTGTGATGTATGTTTATAATGTAGGCATACAAACACTGACAATTATAGCCATGTGGTCGTCGTGTTGAATGGGGTTGTTAATGTTTCCCATTTGTAGTCATGGCAACGACACACGCGTCTTTCGGTTGGAGTTTGTTTCCAATCAGGAGTTCACAGAAAATGAGTTCATGAAGTGGAAAGAAGCAGTAAGTTTATTTGGTAAATTATTGCATATTTGCACCTTTACATTTTGGACGTTTGTTCTTATGGCAATGACTGCGTTTGTACTTCCTGCACAGATGATCATTGCAGGGATGCAAGTCCCAACTCTGGATGAGATTGCCAAGAAAGAGCAGTCCATCAAAGAAGCGGTCAACTACAAATTCAATGATAAAGACATTGAAGATGTAAGTTCATGTTATACTTGTGTCTCTTGCAAACATGCTGTCAACAAATATGCGTTAACTGAATGTGCAATTTGGAACATGATATTCTATTTATCTCCCTCCACTTATAGATAGTGAAAGAGAAGGACAGATTCCGGAAGGCTCCACCAAACTATGCCATGAAGAAAACGCAGCTCCTAAAAGAGAAGGTACGATAGTTTTCTTCTCTCTAAATCGTCTTTTCAGCACATGCTTTTTTCTTTGTGAAAGGTGGTGTGTTGCATTGTCATGGAAATCTTCAGAGCTGATTCTGCATTCCCTTGCACTATATTTAACACAATTGATAAGGTAGATGATAATTGATAATGTAAAATGATATTGTAGGAGGACCAGCCAGGTGCCAGTTGATTTGATACTTTCAGTGGATGTCTGGACAAAACCAAGCTAAACAAATATTCTGACATAGCATCAAAAACCGAGCTAATATGTTCTTGACATTCTGTCGGAACGTATGTGCACCTCTGTTGATATATTGTAGTCATATTTAAATGTTTAGTTTTGAAGCATGCATTAGAATCCTTCCATTTGTCTTTTCACACAATGTGAAATGAGTCCAGTAGCTCATGAAAAGTAGTGTTGTAAAATTGCCTTCTACACTTTTGTAATATGGGTGGTGTTATATTTTGTAGGCTATGGCAGAAGAGACTGGAGATGGAGAGAAGGTAAAACAGATCCAGGACCAGCTTAACGAGCTGGAGGAGAGGGCCGAAGCCCTTGATAGGCAGAGGACTAAAAATATCTCTGCTATCAGGTAAACCCATATGGAAAATCCCTTTTGAAAAAATACAGTTTGTCAGTAAGAAGGCCTCATGCCACTTTGCTTGACATGCATTTTTAACTAAAGACATTTTAACAAGGGAGTGCCTTGACCTTAGAAACCTTTTATCTATTTCTCGACAAATTGTGACCATGAAGAGCCACCAAACCTAAGAAATCATTCGTGTGGATTGAGCATGCCATAATATTTGAATTGAAAACCTACAGTATATGATTTTATGTTCTAGTGAAATAAAGTATGGACCATGTATGATATGTTTATGTGGGATAGCCTGACTGGTCAGCCACAACAGATTGGACTTCCTCCACAATGGTCACAGCACCAGAGTAGACTAATCTTTCCACTGATACTCAGTCTAAGTCTCCCCTCTGTTCTATTATTGTTTCAGCTATATTAATCAGAGGAATCGAAGTTGGAACATTGTGGAGTCTGAGAAGGCGCTTGTGGTAAGCATATCCTTTATACTAGTAGCTAGAAGCTTTGTGAGCAGCACATAATTCTCTTCTATTAAGATTATTAAGAATATTTTTGTTTTATTAATATACTTCATCTGTATCAGAGGATTATGCACCCAGAGAGGTCAATTTCTGTCTCTGACGGAGAGGACACCTAATTGACAAAAGCTGATTTCCTGCCTTGTGGAATGATGCCTAATGCTTGCCGCCATCTCTTCTCGGTGATGGTTGCACTAACTCTGAATGTGGTCGTCTCTTTCAGGCTGAAGGCCAGAACTCCAAGGACCAGCAGATGGACCCTTTCACAAGGAGGCAGTGCCAGCCCACCATGGTGTCCAATGTGAGTGTGCATGCAGCAGCTCTGTGTTGATGGACATCCACATTTACAATTTTTATAGATGGATTGCTTTGATTTTTGCTCTGATTTGCTCTGATCCTCCACCAGCATTATCCTCTGTCTGTGTATGGAGAATCAGGGTGTGAAGTTAGCCATAGTTGTGAAGTTGGCAGGTTATACAGGTAGCTGCTCTCATGGTGCTTTGTGAAATTATACTGCTCGACAGGCCAGAGACCCCACAGTTCATGCCGCCATCATCGCTCACCTGAACCAGAAGTATGGTTCGGGCTCCGCAGCCCAGGAAAACGCCCAAGACAAGAACAAACAGGTAAGTTTTCAAGCAGCGCCTTTTCTTATTGCCATTGGTCCGACATTCTCATGGGTTAATTTTTTTGTGCCGGTGTTTGCAGGGACAAGCTACCCAGAAAGACAAAGACGTCACAAAGACAACAAGCGACCTCTCTGAAGACCTCTTCAAAGTTCATGACTTTGACGTGAAGATCGACCTTCAAGTCCCAACTGCAGGTGAGGCTTGATTTGTTTATCTTGGAGGAGTGTAGAGATGATGCGAGACTCATATGATGGGTAACTGAATGGCTTGATGGCTGTGATGATTCTCATACCCTTTTACCTATATTGGATACACAATTTATTTTTTTTTTCATATGTTTGTAGATTTTACTGGTAGACTATATTATGGCAACCTGTGCTGGCTAATGTTTATATTTAGCATTGTTTCTCAGCTACTTTGAAAATGAGGGCCATCTTTAGTTGCACCACCGAGAATTAGAGTAAACATTGTTTAAACAGGATAACTTTACCATAATAATTTAACTTTTAACTTGTGTCTTCTTTCTGTTACACAGAGACTAAGTCTCTGTCAGTAAGCTCCAACTCTCTGCCAGTGAAGGATGGAGCCCCAAGACGCTCCCTCAACCTGGAGGACTACAAGAAGAGGCGGGGCCTCATCTGAAGAACCTCCCAGTTTCTTCACCCTGCATGTGTTAGCCATTGGAGCTGGGGCACTAGGGCGAAGGATACCCCTCTGTGTGTGTGTGTGTGTGTGTGGAATGCATACATACAAATGAATGGTTTGTGTGATTGAAATTAACAGTGTGTCTGACTGTATGCAAGAGAAACCTGAACAGATAATTGTGTGTGTGCAGAATGGGATAGTGTGTGTGTGTGTGTGTGTGTGTGTGTCTAGTGTGAAAGACTTTGAGAGGGAAACAAGATGAGCGCATTTCATTAGAGAAATGTTTCAAAAAATAGAGGCTGTATGTATGTGTGTGTGGATGGATGTATATGAAATGAGTTTTCTGAGTGTGACCGTGAGCAAGCAATTGTTCAGCCCAAAAGTGAGAGGATATATTAAACAAAACAGAAAATTAAAAAGATAAATTTCCTTTTCATGGTATTACTCTAGGGGGAAAAGGCTGTCCACTGGTTATTTGCGTTGTGTGCAGAGTCGTACTCGGAATTGTGTTTTCCGTAGTTAATTATTTTTTGAAGCGTATATATATATAAAATATATTGATTATTTTTTTCCCTCATTGGCATTCTCATAGGTTCGTATCTTTTTATATCCTGTCCACTTTTGCGAGGGGCTCTGTGCTTGTGCATTCATTTTAGAAGGACATGCTCATAAGACTTTGGCTCTTTGACCCCCCTAGAACACCTGACCTGGAGTGAATGTTCTTTTTGTAATTTATCCTTTGAATATATATTTTTTCCAACCCACTTTGAGAAAGTAACATACGGTTACATGAAAACAAAGAAATGGGACTATGTCCTTTTAATTCCCCCGTTAGAGAACTCTACCAATAAAACTTCAACCGGGTACTGAGAATTTTTTTCTTTTTTCTTTCTTTCTTTTTTTTTCTTTTTTTTTATTATTATTTTTTCAAAAAAATAAGATAAATTCTGTGTCTCCATTTTCATGCCCTCATTTCTTTCTCACACAGGGCTGGTTTTAAGTGTTATGGATTATGTCCTTAGGTCTTGTATTGATGTGGCATGCCATGTAAATATGCGATTTGGAGTGAGTGCAGCAGAATAAAGTCGCACTGTTTCGTACGTGGTGGTCTTTGTCTTACTCACTTTTCAGGTCTGTAATGAATAGAAATACTCCCTTGAGTTGATCTTGATTCTGGTACTATAAGAGAATTTCTGGGTCAGGAGTGGAGTAGTGAAGAAAGTAGTGCTTGAATAAATGCACTTACATTTTACAATTTCTTCAAATTACTTGCAATGGGTATGAATATCGCTGTATGTATTTTTTAGATAAGAAATATCAAGAATTCTAAATGCCATTGCCATAACTACTTGATGTTATGAGTGTTGTGTGAGTGGCAACCACTGTATAAAGCAACAGTCAGTGCAAGGGAGGGGAAAAAAAAAACAAAAAACAGGCAGTATGAAGGGCACTTTGTTTTGGGTCCTTCCTGAAGTTCCTGGTCCACGTCAAGCAGGATTTGGGACGTAGACATCACAAAATACCGAGGGTACAACACTCGTTATTTACGTGTGTATATCAATTTAGCAAAAATTATGACATTTATTTAGACCGTCAGAATTTCGAATTTCACTGGTCGTTGCAGCTTTCCCTCTCAACAAACAATCGGCAAAGGTATGGAAATGATAGCATGATTGTGTGATAGCTAACTAGCAACCAGGGTATGATTTGAAGATGGCTCTTCAGGTTAAACCCCGTTTGACATGTAGTTTGTGATATATTTGGAAAATGCTTACTGATATCCTTTAAATCATCAGTAAGACTTCTACTCAACAGCAGTGTCTTATGTGCGTAAAGTGTAGGGTTATGTGCAGAAAACTCCTTCGCTAGCTATGTTAGCTGGTTAAATGCCTCAGGTCTTTAAAGGTAACTAAAAGTAGTCGTGTGCGTTTGCCGTTTCCAAATACACAGATAACCATATTATTTCAAAAATGTTGTCTAGGCTGTAACACTACATAGGACTGACGTATGTGTATACTCACCACTAGCGTTTATCAGTGACTTGTTGTGTGTCTACATTGCAGATGGGGAAGTGACATGCAATGTTTGTAATAAAGGATAGTTGTTGGTAACCCATCTCTTCTAAGCTACGGTTGAGACGTATATACGTGCCCCCCAAAACAATTCTTATACTTGAGATGAATTTTGCTAATAGCAGTGTTACTATTTCGTGACTTTTTTTTTAAATATAAATCATTTTCATTCTAAATGAATTGCACCAGGTGGCAGCATGTCTTGGTTTGCCGATCTGGCAGGGAAGGCTGAGGACTTCTTGAACAAGGTCGATCAAGGGGCAGCTCAAGCACTGACTAAGAACCAAAGTCGCAAGGCCTCCTACCCTTCTTCATATGATGAAACGGATTCATCTCAGTACAGCAATACCGGCTTCAACACAGTACCACCAGAGACATCAAACCAATACCAGAGCTCCTCTCATGACAAAGGACATGACTTCATCTCTGCAGCTGCAGACAACATAAAAAAATCCAAAGCCACGCTGTTGGCAGGTACTGCTAATGTGTCTACTGTCACATCGCTGGGCTCAGCTAGCACAAGCTCCACTAAGGCCTCCTCCAGCTTTGTCCGACCCAAAAAGGTTGAAGAGGTGGATGTGGATGACGACCTCCTCTTCAAGTTCTTGAATAGTTCGGACCCTCCACAGGGTGAGAGGCGAGAGGTGAGGCGGGAGCTCCCCAGAGTGGCAGGTCCTGCTGAGGAGGTTATGTCAGCCCCGGCAGCCTCTGCTGCCCCCCTGGCTTTGCCATCTGCCCCTTCCACTCCCCCCTCCACCAGGGGCCTGTCTCGCACCTCTAGTCTCAGCTCATTGTCGGCCAGTGTTCACAGTGTCCACAGTGTTAAAACTGAGGATGGCTCTGTCAAAGATCAGAACCAAGGTGAGACAAAATTGAACAGCACTTTTCACCATTATCCATTTCTCATCATCACCCCTTTTTAAAAAAAACGTTATCTTATCTCTTATCATGAGTGCACGTTCAAAAATATTTTAAAGTGTGCTTATTAATTTCCATTTGCGTGGATAGTGTATTCTCTTGTGGCTCTTTCATTGTGGAGATGTCCATGATCTGACACCTGTTTCATTTCTGTTGCTTCTGGCTTTATCCGAAAAACTGTCCCAGGAAGATTTTACAGATTCAGATAGACTTTGAGAAAAGAGAAAAGTGGACATGAGGAGCAGAATCCAGTACACAGACCTATTTTACTCAATATCTTGATCAGTAATCTTGAACTCATTAACGAGACAGCAACACCAGTTGAGTTAATACAGAGCTTT
>JAVQKI010195923.1:0-15541 GCA_036025975.1 Nematalosa erebi
CCCCCCCCCCCGCCCCCCCCCCCCCCCCCCGCCGTTCGCGGGTGACATGAAACGTGACATTGTAGCACCTCATTCCCTATGGGTGGGCATAGTGACAAATCATACCCCCAGGGACGCTAAACGGGTGGGCAGACGGTGGGCAAGAGAGGGGCCTGTATCGATTCCTCTGGGGCAGAGCTTCTCCTCTGCCGGGTGAAGTCTCTCTCCGCTTCATTACACTCTGACGCCTGTGTCCCTAGCATCATTTATCACCACCAGCAACCCAGTGTCAACACTCCTCTGCTAACTTTCCACTGCGCAGCCACTGGGTGCTGCAGTTTCTACACTAATGTCAAGCACTAAAAGTGAAGGCTGGAGGCTGACTTCAGAACAGGTTGGCAAACAGCACACATGGAGAGGGATTGTTTTTACATAGCGTTACATAGACATTACAAGACATACAAAAGTTCAATTGGCCAATTGATGTTACAGAATATATTAGTATACATGCAATAAACTAACAATCACCATGCATGCCTCATTACTGTGCAAAGCTGTCACTCAAATACTTCGAAAAGAAACCTTGCTTTTAAAAAGAGTCCTTTTAGACACATTCATCATTTTGAAGGTAAAAACACGTAATAATGAGCCGTAAAACATATTCATAAAACAGCAGTAAGAGAGCGTAAAGGTCACCTAGTGGCTTGTATGGCTATGATTGATGCTGTGGCAGAGAGGAGGAGGGCAGTTAAATCAAAGGAGGGGGTTTATGGGCAAACACCAGGGTTGCAGGGCTTTCAGGCCTCCCTTGCCAAATGTCCTTCACGTCTCTTTAAATTACAGCCTGTTTCCTGACACAAAGCTGAAATCCAATCTTCAAAATGGGGCAGGAAAAAAGGCATTAAGATGACCCCATGCAGGCAATCCGTGTTATGTACATTCAAGAAAAAACCCATGCATGCATGCATGCTTAAGTGTACTGTACACCTGCATATAAAAACATTCATGTCGGAGGCACGTGCACATATACCATCATCATGTCTCTCTCTCTGTCTCTTTTTCTCTCTCTCTCGCTCTCTCTCTCTCTTTCTCTCTCACACACACGCACACACAAAACCCAATTCAATCTATTTTGTTATCTATTGACCCTCATCGCTTTTGATAAATCACATCTATTTCCATGGGTGAAAATGAAAGACCACCAGGTAATGTGATAATGGGGAAGTGATAACTCTCCTGTTTTAGGAAGTAACAAAACCAAACATGGATAGATCTACACAAACAGGGATACTTTTCTTTTGTATCTTTAAGGCTTAGTTGCATGTTAAATCTGAAGATTTTATGGAACAGACTGGCTTTGATGCAAAACCTTCAGATTGAACATGATGAAAACAAGCATCAAGCCACATTCCACACTGAACACACTCACTATTATCTGTTTTTGTACTCACAAAAAACTACAAAACACTATAATATAATATCCATCTAGGACAAAAACTGTGTTGGATGAAAGATAATATTCTCCTTCATTTCTGTTTGCTCATCTGGGAACATCAAAAGAGAATCACCCCATTTATCTTGGAAGAAACAACAGGAGTCTAATACCCCCTCTCCAAGTGAGCTGGAATAACCCTGTCTGTACCAAGCAATCTATACGTCCAGTACAAACACCTCTGCCTGTGAAAGGACTGCTGGATAGAAATGAACTACCTCTATCTTCACTACATCTTCTTCATGGCAAGGCTTATTGACACTTCTGTCAATACAACCAATGAGCTGAATAGTCACCTAGAAAACCAAGAACCATGAGAATCCACTTGAGGCTGACTGTCAGAGAAGATCTGATGAAGTTGAGGTAGAATAGAAAAGGCCTTCATTTGTATATCTCTTCTCACAATCTAGAAAACATTTGCTCTTGAGTCATTCACTGGCATCGTATTAAATCCATGCATTATAGAATGTGATATAATAGGAAAGCTGGGTCAAAGCTAGCTGGTTTGCATGCTAACCTCGGCGGTTATCTGGACTACTTTTAATACATAAAAGTACTGTATAAGTACATGTATATGGCTACAGATGTATATACTAGAAACACATGAATATGAACACCCAATGGATGTCATTATCATAATGGGTGGGTTTACACAACATAGCATTTATACATACTGCCCCTCCTGAGGCAGGTGACTTTCAAACTTCAGGAGTGGATTAACACTCTCTCAGTCAGGCACTGTGTGTGTTTGTGTGCATTTGACAAACTTGTCATGTGGTGGCAGTGACTTCATCTCCTGAGGTCAAATACACATGATACAAAATACAAACACTGTAACACCTCCGGCCTGCGGCAACTGGCATTCTGCCTGACTGCAGCACCTCTTTCCAAATATGCTAATAAAACCCAAATAAATTCATACCAAATCCTCCCCTGGCTAACCCCTGCTGTCTAAAAGCTGATGTATTACATACATTATGTATAATAACTCCAGCGTCGTTAAAAAAGTAAGATCAATGAATATTACTGACATCAGTTGGGGTCTCTGAAACACTCCTAGCTTTTAAATCCTCTAATTTCTCTGAAGGAAGAGAGTAATTAAGGCCTATTAGTGGATTCGATAAAAAGAATATGTCACATTTTATTTATTTTACATCTTTTTTTTCTTTATACATTTTGCTGAGGGAAAACTAAAACCCTCTAGCCTATGAATTAAATGGCTTTCATGGAGGAGGTGGATGAATAAATGGGACTTCAACATGTGTGGGAGCAACGGAGCATCGTTTGTTGCAAGATGAGGAAAACATGAAGGATCTACTTTTTTCTTATCTTAAAAGAGCGGAACATCACACTAGTATCTGCTTATTCCTGAATGAAGTTAGATGCTAGAATACTAGAATATGTTCCTAAATTTCGGTCTGTACAATGACACAGTGTGTATCTCTCTGTGTGTGTGTGTGTGTGTGTGTGTGTGTGTGTGTGTGTGTGTGTGTGTGTGTGTGTATGTGTGTTTGTCAAACACAGATACAGTGTAAGGACCTTACAGGACAGGAAGTATCACATGAACACTACCCAGCAACTGGGCCATCATACTGAGAGAGCTCAAGGGACAGACTCTCGGTAGACTCAGCCTATCCTTAGACTGGTGACTTATCCTCTATATTAAAAAGGAATTTGTGACAGATCCAGCCACTCTTTCTTGATAGCTGATTAAATATACAGTTCCTGTCTCTGTCATACTGGCACAGCATTATGTGGCATAGTACTGTAGCAGCATTCCCTAAGAACTGAGCAGTGTATTAAGGACAGTCTGCATACACAGGTTTCTGCTATTACCTGAGATTCGTGCAGAACCACCCCGGATGTAGAGGGGGGAGGCCTGGAAGGCATAAATGATATCATTCTCTGCGATGCTGGTCAGGTCATCTTCATCGAAGAAGGAGCGCTGAAAGCCAGTGGAGTAGATCTCTGCCAGGATCACCTGCAGAGACAAGGGCAGAGAGAGAGAGCGATTATTAGATGAATTGAAACAATTGACAAAGGTGAAAAGATGGTTGAATTGGGTTGGGTACATACATGCTTAGATATAATAAATAGACTAGATTTACAAGTAGAGCTAGACAGGAAAATCACTGAAAGTGCTACTGTATAAGACACATGACACGTTATTTTCCTCTAAGGTTTACCTGATGGACTTAGTACTGATTATGCAAGCAGCAGTACCTGAACTTCAAAAACTAGTACAGGGAGGGAGGGAGAAAAAAATCTATGCCACCAATGCTCCGTGGGACAATATGTTGAACCAAAAATACACACTGGAGCATAGGGGGTGTTTCTAAAATAAGACCTCCTAATTTTTACTCTTGCTAGAAGGTTCACAGTGCCTTGCGAGGCATAGTATTTAATCTGCCTAACAAGAAGTCAAAGGGCTGTTGTCAGGGACTCCGGACTCTTTAATCTGTCTCTGAAGTCTACAATGCTTCCTGAAGAGTGGATTTTGGTCTTGTAGTGGAGTCCAGTATTAAAGGTAATGGTATACAATAACACATCCATTCCAGGGAAAAAAAGCCACTGATGGAAGCTTTTCTTTATATCCATAGAACAGATTACCTAGACAAAATTCAGCATGTTATTTTTGCCATAGCTGTTCATAGAAGGTTTTTCACTGAGGCATGGGGTTCCATAAAATCTGCACCCCCGTGCTTTGCCGTTCATCCATTTTCAGAATATTCAAATAAGTTTGTGCACTACAGGATTATACACCTCAGAATCATTATCTTACCCCCTTCTGTGCCCTACATACAGCGAACCACAGCAGGTGTTAATGCAGCACCAGTCCCATCTGGAGGTGTACTGCAGGACAAGTTGGCTCTCAGACACAGCTTTAACACTGCCGAGGCTCTGGGAAGTTTTTAAGCATCAGGCTTCTTGTTTTTCTCTTCATGCAAAGGGGGAATACTGTGTACTGCAGTGGTTCTCAAACTTTTTTTGGTCATTGCCAAATTTGGTGATTTGGTGAAGTTTTCAAGCCTCACCTGTTTCCAATATATTGACAACAACATTAAAACTCTACTTAAGTAGCATGGTCCCATGGTTTATTTTTCTCCTGGTTGCCTGAAACTTAATATACTGTAGGCTTAATTGATGACTACTTTGTGTGTTGTTGCTTCGACTTGAATTTGTGATCTTCATAATCAATAAAGCCATAACTACAGACAGACACAAAAATAAAGAAAAAATCCCCCATTTGTGAACATTTATCAAATGCAGTAATTATATCGCTATAGTAATACATATAATACTTTATATACTAAATATGATAAATATAAGAATATTCAGTCAGAGCAGATTCTCTTAAGAGCAGGTGGCTTGAGAGAGCTGGGCTGGGAGCTGAACTCAGAGAATAGACACTACAGCACTGAGAGAAGCACCTGGTCTGGAGAGATCTTCCCCTCATCAGCCACTATTCTGCGCAGGCAGGCAAGGGAGCCAAACAGCGGCATGGCCAGTCCCACACGCAGATACCGCTGGCCTTTTGTGCTGAACACCAGGGTTACATACACAGGCCTTAGCACAGAAGACAGGAAAGAGGAAAATGATAAACCACAGTGTTAACTTATAATCAAGACAAAAAAACATACAGCAATAGACATTTCTGATGATACAGTTAATGATTGCAGCATATTTCATCTCATTTTCTGGGTGAAACTGTGACAATATACAGACATCAAAGGTTTACCGCTATTCTACTTTTTATGGGGGAGAACAGAGCAGGTCATGAACTCTATCATTCATGTAATTCCCCCCCTTCATGGTTTAAGAAGGACACACGATTTTCATGAATAAATCAATATGTTTAGCATCAATAATAAATCATTAAGTCTGTTTTCTTCATGCTACAGAAATAATGGAATCTATAGTTTCATGCATCTTTAATAGGGACGTGCATGGTTTCAAACCGTTCACCTCTGACACTTTCACTGACAGAGCCTGGGAAGCAGGAGGATAATAGCTTTAGCTGGCAGTATCACCAGGTCTCCTATAGGGCCGAGAGTTAACTGCCTGTTGGGTGAGGAGGCGGAAGTGCTGTGAATTAGAAATGGCTGCCCTTGGAATGACCTGATGATGTGCCACTACCATGTCACATGAACATACCCTTTATTGTAGGTGAAATAGGGGAGAAGAAACGAGAGGGGGAGGAGGAGAGAAAGAAAGGGGGATATAGAGACAGACAGACAGACACACAGAGGAGAGAGAGCGCGAGGGAGAGAGGGAGAGAGGAAGATAGAGAGAGAGAGAGTGAGAGAGAGAGAGAGAGAGAGAGAGAGAGAGAGGGAAAGAGAGAGAGAGAGACAGAGAGAGAGAGTAGTAGTAGTAGTAGTATGTAGCAGAATACAGCTTCAGCTGGCCAAGGGATTTCTCTCGAGATCAGTTGAGGGACAAAAGAAAAGAGCGATGGTGTTGGGGTGTTCTGGTGGTATGTAGCTTCATATCAACTACTGCCAATGTGGATCACATAAGCACAGTGTTTACACAGAGGGATTGCTGTAATGGACACGGCTCATGAGAGAAAAATAAGACCCCCCAACAGTCCATAAACTGAAAAATGTCAGCGGTGTTATTACACTGACAAGAGGATTACAAGATATTCCTAACAGTGACTGGTGCAGTGTAATGCCAAATCACTGAAAGTTTTGCTCTACTAATGGAAGAGGGTCACAGAGTGCAAACCACACTACAATTCATCAATTCATTACTTCATCTTTTTTTGTCACACGGTTTTGTTCCATTCTGGAAAACACACCACTAAAGAAAACCTTAAGGTGGGTCTGGTGTAGGCTAGACCACTATCTGTGAAGCCTGTGCTCAAGCACTTCAGTATTTACATTCACAGTGAGTCTCCTGCTGTGTCACCTTATTGGGTTTACCTCTCTACTAGGTCTAAGAATACAAGAAACTGGCTAACTATCTTTGCTTTCCTAAAAAAAGTAAGCAAAACTTTCAAGTTCTATTTGAATGGCAAGTTACTGAAAAAACGGGCAGGATTCTCTGATACTCTGTTTACCAATTTGTGAAAACGCTTCCACAAAACAATGGAAGTGTGTGAACAAGAAAACAATTGTAAGCCATTTAAGAAACACAACAATAGTGGGGAGACAGAGGCACTGTAGTCCATGCCCATACAACATAGTCTGCGTGTCCATTTAGGGGATGTTTGAGTTCCTGGAGGGAAAGCTGGTGTGTTAGTGTGTGTGTGTGTGTGTGTGTGTGTGTGTGTGTGTGTGTATGTGTGGTGGGAGGTTATGGTGCCAGGCCCACCCTGGTACGGACACGAGCAAGTGGGTGGAGACAGATGCACATCCCTGACACCCTCGGCCAAGAATCCACAGGGGTGGGAGATGACGGAGGCTCTAAATCACTCACCTCGCCCCCCTAATCTCAGAGGCCGAGCATAACAATGCAAATGTACAGGGGTGGGAGATGACGAAGGCTCTAAATCACTGGTTCTCAAACTGGGGTCCGGGGACCCCCAGGGGTCCGCAGCACGTTGCCAGGGGGTCCGTGAAAAGTTTGCTACAAAGCATAAACTTGTCTTATAGCCCAAACGCACCTGCACTGTCAAATTTGTCAAATCCAATAACATGTCTATTTAAAACTGTTGTGGTTTAAGCAAAATCTGTTTCTTGAATAAGAGTTTAAAAGCATCAGCAGCAATTTTTGTTGGGATTATGAGGGGTCCTTGAAAACATTTTTGCTCCATAAGGGGTCCCCGGCCCAAGAAAGTTTGAGAACCCCTGCTCTAAATCACTCACCTTGTTCCCATAATCTCTGAGGCCGAACATTACAATGCAAATGTACAGCCCTGAGCTCATGTATAACCCTCAGGGCCTCATGGTTTGAGTTTCAGAGCGTTCAACAGGAAGTCCTCCACAGCGCGACCCACCTCCAAAGTTACATAAGGCCATAGTTGAGCCCCTGGCATTGTCATGTCCACACAAAGACACAGGCTGGGTGGGACAGCATTAGTCAGTGTGCTACTGTACACTGGCCAGGTTTACATCCAAGTAGCTGATGCACATTTAATGTAAGTTATGTGATTAAGAAATCCTTGCTGGAAACACATGCAAAGTCGAATCAGTGCCCTAATGTGAATATAAATTAAAGTAACATCAGTACCCTAATGTGAATACAAAGTCGACGGAAACAAGTGAATTTGCGTTTATTTGCATTTACCGCACTTCTGTCAATAGATATCCTGACGGCATTACGTTTTGCAGCTGAAAATTGATGGAAACTCATGCCGATGTGTATATTATTAAGGCAGAATTTTTATTCATTTCAATGTGAAATGTGAACAAGTTAAATGAGAACCCAGCTATTGTTTCATTGAGTATGAGGTGGGGTTTCCACTCTGTGGTCGAAGCAGAAGCATTTGGATCTGATTGTTTTGCAGTTTGCTGGATATCTCTATCCCTTCTCCCCTGAGGGCGCCCGCAGTCACTGAGTAATGCTTCTCCATTGTTAAGTCTGATGTTAATGCCGCACAGCTACACGTGTCTCAGTAAATGGAAACACTTTGTAATCTTTCTGTCAGATTGCTTGCAAATTGCTCTTAGGAGGTCAGTGGGGTCACTCACCTGGTCTGTCGTAGCGGGATGGGAAGCGAGATGCAGAGGAAGGGGTCGAAGGTGTTGCTCTGTTTAAGGCAATGAGGGCACGTCAGCGATGACCTTTGGGACGATGGGAATACAAACAAAGGCAAAAGGTGAACAACTATAGGTCGAGGCATAATCTATCCTGCCTTTAACCCAGCTAACTATGAGAAACAATTCTCTGCCAGTTTCCAATTCATTACATCAGACTCCCCGTACGGATGTGACTTTTTTGCTGGATGTGGTTCACTGGATATTCCTCTAAGCCAATTTCCTGATTTACACACTAATCCCAGGTTAGCGAGAGGGAAGCAAAAGTCTGTTTCATTTAAAGACAAAGACTATAGGAGAAAGCCCGGGAGAGCTTTGAGTTTCCATGGTCAAATAAGAATTCTCAGCTTGACAGCCTTGCACTTTCATACACAGTGGCCTTTAAAAAGCAAATAAATTCACTGCGATGGAGTTCTAGAGGACAGGAACATTCATCCATCCATCATTTAGAGTGGCTTGGTCATGCACATTCTGACAGGTAGACCGCCAGATGTTACATGGCAGAGATCTGCAATGTGAATTAAAGTATTTCATTCATACAGTAGCTGTCTGCTCTTATAATAGTCTTTGGACCCTGAACTTTGACTAGACTACTGCAAGCAGTGGAGGAGCTAACAAAGGCACATTTTCTATTGTCAGATGTCCAATGTTACCGTTCACAGCAATGTTTAGTTGTCTTATCTCTACATAAATCCTGTTTCAGAAAAAAAGTAATTTTCTAAAAAAGGATGTGTCTCTGCCAATGTCCTTGTATTTGCATCCAGGACAGATTTTCTATATTGAGGTATTTGTTTATTTTTTTTCCTCTCCTTCACGCCAAGTCACGCCAACCTGAGAGGTATGCTGGAACATGTATGTGCCAAACACCCCTGTTGTGACTGTAAATACCCTTGCATCTGAGTTTAAAATGTAATACCTTTTATGTGTGAGAGAGGTGTATTTGTATACAGCAGAGATCGTTGTCTGAAATTTTTTGCACTTATTAACCTGTGTTATTTTCTAACAGCTGAGAGTGGCTTGCAGCAGTGAAACTCTGCAGTCCAAATTACATATACATATGAAACCAAATGGGCTGTTTCAGCATCTTAGCGCCACAATATCTCAGTCGAAATACAGCCTAAGGTTTGAACTGGCAGGATAGCGACAACATACATCTGCCAGAACAGCCAAATGATTCATGGTCTGGGCAGTGAGCAACATTAACTGTACAGATGGTATACAAGACAATACAACTGTCACAGCCCATGTTATATACATGACGATTTGCACTTGCACAAGGCTTTGACAGATGGACTGTTTTTGAAAAACAGATACACAAGGTATCAAGTATCAAGCTCACAATTAATTTTTTTTTAAAGTTGCGTTGCTTAGCTTAGCTAATGTTTGCATACCTTGTGCATGAGATACTCCTGATAAAGTGTTAATAAAGCGTGTGAAAGTGTGATTACAAGTCAAACAAACCTTATCACATACATATACAACTTCTTCCTACTGTAATAAATATTACGCAATGATTTAAGAGGATCCGGCCACGAAATTACCAAAAGAGTAATGGCAATTTGCTTATGAGAACAATGATACACCAACTGAGAGACAATCTGAGGCGATTCTGCCATTCCTCCATTCATTCATTAAAGATGTAGAGCAGAGAATTGAGATCAGAACCTGCTGGTCTCAGCCAATGACTAAATTCCCTGCAGAACAGCTACCCAACCTACTTTGACCCCGCAGATCAACCAAAGATCACCTTGAAAAGGACCAAAGTTGATCCTCTCTTGATGCTTACGAAAACAGAGATGTTGCCTGCACAGTGAGCTAATACAGTGAGGGCATGACTCTCCAGGGTGTAAAGGCGTAACGCTGTCAGGTAACTGAGTTTTCACTCTCTGACATAGACTTTTTGCCTGCTGCTACATTTCTGGCACAGCTAATGAGACAAGCCCTGCAGAGAACACATTACACCACTGTCAAATGCTTGAAATGATGATTAACTCACTAGCGACACACAGACAGCACACAATAACCGAAATATTCTTAAAAAGAGGATGACTGTTTCACAGATATAAATATAGGGATTTTAAAAGCTGATACAGCTTCATGGGGATGTAAATGCTTCTAAGAGACTAGCGAACTACTGTATGTCGACTACATTGTTTTATCAAAAATAATGGATCGGGAAATGTGAAGTAAACTGTATGGAGAAGCAACCAGATGGCAGCTGAAGGACTGAACATATTTTTGAAGCAAGATGATCGCAAGTGCCAGAGTCACTACCTTCTTTCAATCTATTTTTCCCCAGAAACATCCTGAGAAGCATTTCTCCTCAGAAAAAAATGATTTCATACCACATCATAATCTGAGAATTTAACGACTAAGAAAAGGTATTTTTTTATTCGCAGTTACACAGTTGTTATATAACCTGATTGGTTGTACTTAAAGGGATATAGCCTGAGCTCAAGGAGTTGGCATGCTGACAGTTGAGACAGAGCCATTATACGGATGATTCTTTGGCCTGTCAGCTATGGTCAGCAGCACACTGCGGTAGACGGCCTCGAATAGAGACTGCGCTCAGCACTTCTCTCCTGAAGAGCCAACAAGACTGAGGAACTCGGTCTGAACTGAAGCAGAGGATGAACTCAATGAGGCACTTTGGAAATGTCTTTATGATTCTGTCTGAAAACACACTGCCCACACATATGTGTACAAATCCACTTTCATGTCTACATGCTGTGATGTAGGACATCCCGCCCCCCCACCACTGAAAAAACAAGGAAATGGAAATGTGACTTTTCAATCACAACATGCAAAGCGGGGACCATTGTGCAGGCAATGTGGAGGGGGAGAGAGAGGGATGCTGGGAGGGTGGGAGGTTGGGGTAGCCAGACATTAAGATTCTGGGCAGGAAGAGTCCCCTGACAGCAGGACCATGAATCACCCGCTTTCCCACAACATCTCAGCTCGGCACTGGCACGGTGACTGGGTCTTTTCAACAGAGCTCTCACACCCGAGAGTATGCACCGGAGATCACAGAGGACAACCTAAAAACTGTGGTATCCATCCATCTCAAGCCCATTCGAAATAGTGTCCCAAGGCCAGCAAACAACACCTACAATAAAAAATATATATCGAGGACTATGTCGAAAACAACTTTTAAAGCAAAAGAAATGCATTCACAGTACTCTTCCTTATTATTTATCTCAGTGGAAGTAAAAAAACTAATCTCACCACTAAGAAAAAAAAAAGATTTAAATTCAGGTAGTAAAATCCTGAATCCAGAGAGATGTTTTCTCTGTCTATTTCTGCCTAGAGAGAAAGACAATAAGCCCTGGCAGCCTAGACTGCTACCTAAACAGGCATAAAGAACAAATCATTTGTCTGCTGTTTGGGAGGCAATTAGCAGGGGTTTTGTTTGATGTATTTCTGGGTAGATGCTGAGCTGCCAATGTCTGAACGACCTCAGCAGATGGGAGAACGTAGCTGCAGTTGGAAAACCACTCCACAATTTGGATAAGTACTTGGACAATGTTATCGGCGCACATGAGGCTGGCAGTGATTGGAGACATGCTACTTTCCAGAGATTTGATCACAGGCACTGATAGACACAGAGAAGGGAAAGTTACTTCAAAGACCTGGTGCGCTGAAGTTCAGCATTTACTTGGTCATGTTTTCCCTAAGCAAAATGTCCATTCAGAGTATATGCTATGCTTTTTGGGGTTAACAGAAAACACATTTCTTGCCCTTACTGGATATGGCATATTGTCAAGAATGCTGGCACCTCACAATGTCCAAACAAACAAAAAAGGCGGTAGATGTAACTTTGCAACACTGAGGACCTAGCCTACCACAAAAAAGCTCAATAATGTCTTTGAGCAAAGGATCTGAGGTATGAACTACTGTATAGTCCAGCTGTCAGATGTTTCCATTTGGGTGCCACCAGGAAGCACTTCAGTCTCTGACTAAGCTGTTCAGTCTTTCAGTTGGCCATTGGTAGGGGGCCGAATTTCAGCAAGCTTCAGAGTCTAATAGCGTCACATGCTGAAAAGAACCACAGCAGGCTAAAGCATTCCCTTTATCTCTTTTGGAAGGCCCCGGGCTTAACATGCAATGGTTCTGAGCAGAAGCACAAAGCTAGCAGAATTTGCCAAAGCAACATACTTGCTGGACACTGTTCCAAATGCAAAATGGGGCGTTGGGATGGCAACTAACTTTAGTCCTGTGCTGCAAATACCTTTCTACCTATTGACTCTGTTTTTTTTATTCTAGCCACACATTTCTCTCCTAGTCTCACTGGGAACCCCTTCTAATCACAAAAAAATCCTCCATCTTTGTGTATTTTCTGGTTTTGCATACTACTGCATCTTCCTCCCTAGGTGCTCACTTATGTATTGTGCAGTCTTAGCATGGTGGCATAAATGTGTGAACACTGTCAGGCACAGCGAAAGTGAAAGCACCTTAGATTGTATATTTTCTTATGATTGATGTTCCTGGGAGATTATTACTCATGAGGCAGGGGAAAAACTGATGAAGCCTCATTCGAGGGTAATCTCAGGGGGACTGCACACACACAGCACACAGGACCAAATACGCTGTCTCAGCTCTCGCTAAGGTGTCATATTATGCAATTAAATTCTGACTGAACTGATGAAAGTCAGTGTTAAGGCAATGGCAATTTTAGACAGATTCAAATGAGGGGGAAGAAACTCTCAGAGATTAGCTGGAGCCATTTGAGTTGGGACTTCATTATCTTATGCGGAGATGGCTGGCTATGTGCTGAGATACAAAGGGGGCTAAGCTGTCAGCTGGAGGCAAAAAAAGAGATTCCCACCTCAACAAGAATGGTTCGGCTACCTGCCATGACTTTGTGAACAAACAACTAGAAGAGGATTTGAATGAAGAGGATCCCAGGATAAGATACCTTTGAATGAAGAAGATCCCAAGATATGATACCTTTAGCTACTCTATCTTGAACAGTGACCAGGGGTCATCACTCTTCATCCTTTTCTCTGACCATGAACTCATAAAATGTCAACACCAACCTCTTTGCTTTTGTTACTTCAGAAGCACAGCCTTTAGTACTCTACAATATACAGTAAGAAAGAGAACTTATTAGAATCACCTGTGTTCATGTGACAAGCTCTCCTCACAGCAGTGGCAGCATGACAGCTTGTGGCTTTTCAGAATCGTAGCAGTGAGTGCTGGTGAATAAAATCTCTATTTTCAGGCCACTAAAAAAATGAACAACCTGTTTTTATATGGCCTGGATATGAAGCTATGAATAAACAAGCCAGTATTCAGAAAAATCTAGTTTTCCAGTTTCATCATCATTTTGAATCATATTTAATGGCTATTTTCTGGTTATCTCTAGAAATGTGACTTCACAAGGGACACAGCAGGAAAAAGCCTTCAGTTAGAGATCCCACACATTAAAACGGGAATAAACATTGATTGACAAAGACAGCCCCAAGGGAGAGGGGCTTACTGTGTCAGTATAGAGGAATAAGCCTAATTAACTTTTCAACGACGCACAGAAAATGGCTGACACATTACTGCATCAATTATGCTAAAATCACTGGTCATAGGAAACCTATGACCCTGTGTGTCCATGATCATGAGCAAAGTCTGAATCAGATGTGCGCTATCCATCTTCCGAAGGCTAATAGCCGAGGAGGCCTAATGTCATTATTGCTCGGTGTAATGATAACATGTTACCAGTCAGAAGGACAGGTCATGGGTGGATAGAGACATATTCCATGGACTGTATGACCCCTTCTTTCTTAGCGTTAAGACATTACACATGTCCTGCTACACTGGTGACAAGCACTAATTTTCTACAATTCACTACTCATTTAAAAGTTTGAAAAACAAAGAGGATGCAAAATACATTTGTTTAGTTATCCAAGCTACCCTTGAGTAGCCAAGCAAGTAACGCCTAGTGCTTCTGCTCAGTTTCTCATTTAGCTCCACCACTGAATCAGGAATGTGTCCATAGGCTTAAGTGCGCACTGTCTCTAAGCTGTGCTAGCTAATCAGCGACCAGAGGAAGCTGAAAGCCATAACGTTAACGTCCAGCACGTAACATACGTCACAGCCAAGGAGTAGGGATTTAGTTGAAGCTGAAAGTATCAGCCCACCATGGAGTGAACGTAGGCCAGTGGACAGATTACAGACTCTTTGAACAAAGTGAAACGATGTGAGTGTTTCATGCATCAGGCTAACCCTTGAGACCAACTTAATCAAAAATAAAAACAATCATACTGTATCTCACTTGTACTGTGCCTGAAAGTGCTCCTGCACAAAGCTGTGGCGCTCTCCAGGCTGCGGAGGGACCAGTGTATCCCCCGCCGGCGCCCCCTCTGGTGCTCCATGGCCCTGCAATAACAAACAGACTCAGATTAATGAAACGGCTCCAAACCACTAAAAGGTATTTATAGGCATATTAGATTTGACAGAACCATTCTGTTACCTGACAACTCAAGCAAAATGTCTGTGATAATAACCTTTCTTAAATGCAGAATCCTATGAAGCTATTAAATAGTATAGGCATGCCATGCACCCTGAAATATGGGTGATAAAAACAGATATTATAAGAAGGTGCCGATCATAACTCAGGTATCTGTGGACAAGACTCCAGACTAACCTTTCTATTCCACTATGTCCTTGGTAAATATGAGGGCATGTTTGTGTTACAGCAATATATCCTGCAAGTACTCCAATAATTGCTTAACCTGGAAAGTCACCAGGGACTTACTGGCTGTACCACTGAAACAATTCACTAAAATTATGTCTAGACAGGCCATGGAAACAAGCTGAAGTGCAGCAACATAGACACTGACCACAGACACTGATCTCAAGGTCAAAAAACAAGTGCGATGACGAAGGTCCACCACAGGAGTGACTCAGAAAGGACACCAGAGCTGCACTTTCCCTTTGCCATCAATTTTCTCAGGACACATTTGATCACCAAAGCCAGGGACACCAGAATACAAACATTCAAACTTCCACACAACAGCTTTCCTTGTCCTCCTCCAATCAGTCAGCCATGCTTTCAGGTTAATAATGCACCCTGACTAATATTAACAAACAGCAGCTTTACTCAGTTCACTTGTCTTTCACACTTCCAGTAATTTTTGGGTTGAGGTAACTATAGGCTAACCCATATTCTCAAACATGTATACTCTCTGTGAATTATCTGGCATTCAATATCTAATATGTATGCATGTCACTTGTTTTATCATGCACTGCTTGCAATAATATAATTCTCTCTTCTCTCTCTCACACATACAAACATATGCAAGGTCGGGCTGTGCAACTTTCCTTTACACATAACACTAGTAATTAACATAATGTAGACTTTATAGCTAGTGAT
>JAVQKI010195977.1:0-10526 GCA_036025975.1 Nematalosa erebi
ATGGCATATATATTTTTTAATAAGAATTTGTACAAGGATTTTCTACTAAAGACAGTGGTAAATTCGTATAAGTTCTACTAAGTTTTACTATATCTTTTCCGTATGGGCATGACTACTAAAAAGTAACTAACTAGATGTTGCAAAGGAAAGATACACTGTTGGTTGAAGTTGCAGAGTGCTGTCGGTAGGTGCAAGGAAAACCAGATCCGGTTCAACACAGACCAAATTTGCAAACTGGCCGATAACGCTAACTGAAAGGGGCTCTCATCAATTAGCGCTGGCTGCCATCTTGCTCTTCTGTCGATGTTGTACTAGATATTCTAGTTCTTATTCCTACTGACGGCAATCATGAACAACAAGCTTATGGTTTGACTGACAATTTTTTAAGTATAAACATTCTCAAAGATTAGAGTTGAATATTCACTCTAAATGTCTGGATGGCAAAAACAGTCATTATTAATGTTGAGCCATGAAAGTTTTAGAACGTATTTCATAAACCTGCAGCCTAAATTACTACAAAGGAATTCTTACCTTCCTCATTGCATTTTAATATAAGCATGTACTTTATTTCTGTCTTTGTTACACAGGTATCTGGAGCAGACGTCCGGTGGTACCTTCAGGCCTTCGGCTATGGCTGGGTCGCGCTGTCCTTGGTGGCCCAAATGGGCCTGGTCCTGGTAGCTGTCGGGCAGGATGGGCTTCTGAGCCTGTGGACCAGTGATGCCAAGGACGTCCAGGGTTTGGAGGGCTGGACTGAACTGAGAGACTCCCGCCTCTCTCTCTACGCAGTGCTGGGGCTGCTGCAGGGTGAGGCGCTAGACTATTTAAAACTAAAAAGCAGACAGAAGGGCTAGACAGGCACTGATTAGATTTGGAGCCTTTGCAGGAAAGCATCCAGTGTGATTCCATCCATAGCAAGTTGTTTGAGGTCACCAAGTGCTTTTGATTGGAAAAAGAACAAGAGAACATAGGCCAAACAACAAACTGGCAGCTAAAGTTAAAGGCATACCAGGGAAGACTGCAATTGATCTCCTCCTACGGTTGCGATTCTTCATTTTTTTTTTTTTATTCTTTGTGTATGTGTGTGTGTGTGTATGTGTGTGTTTTAGCCATACTAGTGTGTGGGGCTGCCCATTTCCTGGCCCAGGGTTCCTTGAGGGCTTCTGGTAGACTCCACAGTCGGCTGCTGTCTGATGTACTGCATCTTCCCCTCAGCTTCTTCCAGAACTCTCCACCAGAGCGGGTACTACAGTCCTTTACACAGGTGAGAGCCAATGTCACCATCCAGATTAATCCTTGGGCTTGTTTACACATGTCTAGATTTTTTTGGGACCTTTGGTTTACACATAAACGGAGTTTATATGCCACCTTAAACAGATATTTTTTCAAACGAAAGTGGAAATCAAAGTGCTGGATTCTGTGGATATCTGTAAATGCAGAAAAAAAAAATCCTCTAAATACTCATTCATATCCAGATACATGCAAACCTATGACACACACTATATTTACATGTGGACATGTAGCTAATTTTGTTGAAACTTGAAACAGAGTAAACACAATGGTCATGATCCTCTCTGTTCCAAAACATTTAGTGAAAATAGGGTCTTTCTAATGTAAATATGCCCAAACATTGAAGGTTTTAAATGATTCTATAAAAACTGTGCTGATTCATTATTTTTTCCTCCTTTTCTATTCTAGGATATGTGTTTGGTTGACAGCTATGTCCCTGAGTGTCTGCATATGTGGGCGCATTCCCAGTTGGAGATGTGTGGAGTTGTCTTTCTTATCTCTGTCATCGCACCTGTCTTCATCCTGGCAGCTACTCCTCTCCTCATAGTCCTCTTTAGAGTCCAGGTAAGGCCACCTTTATCCAGGTACAACATGCCTGTCCACATACCCATCCAGGTAGGACATACCTACATATACAGTAGTAACTACCTCGCTTGAGCGCTGCTTTGAATTGAACTGCCACAGCGATTTGACTCATTAAAGTCAAGAGGATGCATTTAAAACCATCTGTTGGGGCTGAAGTTTATGAGGGAGATGGGTATATGAAGGCTTTTATCTAACCCCTTAGACTATCTGCATTCACTAATAGGTCCCCTCTGCTGGTTAATGCTTGGCCAACTGTTAATGGCCACTAGGGGGAGCTCTGAGATTTCTTTGTGTCAGACACCTGTGGTGTTCTAATCTGGCCAAAGTCTTCTCTATCTTTATTTTATCCATTCTAGCTTCACATCTCAGTATCTCTCTACTGTCCTCTAATAGGTGACTCTCTTTTATATTTATCTTTTTTTATTACTGTTTTTAGTCTCAGCACACATCTGTTTTGAGGCGCATGGAGTGTTTGGAAATGGCCTCTCATCTCTCTGTGAAAGCTCTATTTCGAGAGGTGCCGCGTGGTGGAAATGGCGATAATATCAGCTCAACAGCCTTCAGCCGCCAGGTTCTGAGTGACTGCCATCAGACGCTTCATAACCACTTGGTGTGCCACTTCAACAGGATCATAATGGACAGGTCAGATAGCAGGCTTAGGCAGTTCACGTCATCAAAAAACGCCATCAAAATTCTGCCGTCAATCTTTCATGAACAGCTTAATTTAAAGGAGAAATCTGTTTTGAATCAACCAATAGCCCTGTTGTTTGAGGTCATCAAGTGCTGTCTCTTGGAAAAAGAACCAGTAAAATTTGATTCAACATGAGCCAAATAGCGAACCGGCAGCTAACATAACATAATGGGGCATAGGATAATAAAGCTCAGAGTGAGTGTCTGTGCCCCATTCGTTTAGTGTTAGCTGCCAGTTTGCTATATGATAATTGGGGTGGGTGGCCATCATCAAGCCTAAGTCATGTGTCTTGTGTCAAACTCAAGATGACTCCCTGCAGCCAAACATACACACGTACATTAACACATCGCTTCCCTAAAGGTGCTCTGTGTAAACTTCTCTAAGGCAGGGCTGCCAACTTTGACGCAGTGAGCGTGAGACACACACATTTGACTGCCTACACACACCCTCACGCCACACCTCCAATGTCTTACACAGAAAATCTGCCCAAACTTTCGCCTGAATTACATAAGAGCACGTAAATTAACATATATTTATCCCAGTTCATTTGCTCGTGGGGTTTTGGTCACACAGATACCATCCGCCTGTCAGGTGAAACTCCTTTTCAGTGAAACCAGGCACTCCTTGCTGTAGTTAACGGTTCACGAGAAAAAGGTTACATGATATTTCTTAATACATTGTGCAATTATGTATCCATGACACACCCACTTTTCCTCAACTCACAATGACAAACCATACATCAAAACAAGTACGAGAACATATGGCCTGCTGAATGTATATACAATTAAGTAGCCTAATCCAGCAAGAAATAAGACCTGCATGATATTTCTGCATACAATAGTCAATGCAAATCAAGCCAAAAAGCAGGTGGGCGCTGGCTAAAAAAATTCTATGACATATTTGGTTTGTCCTACATGCATTAATGGACATATTTACTAGCATTTTTTTCATGAACATGAGCTCAAACATGTTATAATATTGTTGTTATATTAATTGACTTATTTAGGCTGTTGTGAATAAACAATAGACCATTGTAAACATTGAGGGCCTTGAGGGGAGAAATGGGGTTTCAAAAGGGCCAAGACAGGGAGAGAGAAAATGAGTCAGACTTCAGCTCCTGATACTCTAGAAACAATAAGAAAAAAAATGAATGTAGCCTGTTTAAGTATCACCAGTTTTTTAAGCACCTGTCCCAGCCAACCCCCAGCATTTTGTGTTCAAGTATTGTTCAAACATAATAATTTTTATTGTAATGTTTCTTGTACGTGCACCTCAGCCTACTGTTTAGCATTTTTGTTTGTTGTGTCTTGCTGTTGATATTTTGTTCCTTTTCCTGTTTTCTGCTGATGAATCTTCCTCACTGACTCACCTTGTTTTGTGTTTGCAGCAAGGTGTTTAGGATTAACTGCTGATCAAATATTTTCAACCATGACCTCTCCTTTAAAACTGAAACACAGATCTATAAAGTAGGCTATGCTGTAGGCACGGAGGCAGTCATTTACAGTGCGTTTCTAGTATGGGGGCTTTTGCTGATCGCAAGCTGAATACTGCGTAGGTGGTGGTGGCTTGCGGTCAATCAACCCGGCTAGCATGCCACTAGCCTGGAAATTGATGGTTAGAAACCTGGCTGCCACCGTGGTGCCCCCGAGCAAGGCACTTAACCCAAGTTGCTCTAAGGGGCCTTGCAGTAATCGATAGTTGACAAATGTAATTTGCTTTGGATAAAAGTGTCTGCTAAATGCATAAATGTAAATGAATACCCAGCTCAGGTTTACTTGTAAAGGCCTGGCAAGTCAAGATGTATAGGCTATGAATCTGAATGCATTGAGATTGAGATTGTATTGCAGGGCTCCAGCAGCCCCCCCCAAACCCATCAGAATACAGGAAATTACATCTACTGAACCCCCCCATGTAACCCTGTGGCCACCCTAGTTGCACTTGGAGCAATAACCCCACCCTTTGACGTTAGCACAGTACTCTCACAGGCTGATATTTTGCCCACCATATTTAGGTGACTGATATTTAGCGTGAACTCTACCCATGCATGACACACAATCAAGAGTCTGGGATATTAAACCCAACCCAACCCAACCCATCCTATTTTTCACTACATGAGACCTAACCAACTAACCTCATTAAAGCTAACTCCTCAGGGCGACTTACAGGTTCTGTGGATGATGGATGGGGCAACTCTTTGAGAAAGCCTGAAAGGAAAGATTGTTGTTTCAGCCAGTGCAATACATGATTGATTGCCCTGCTCGACTTCCTGTTCAAACGCTTAATGTCTTTTTCTCTTCCGTCTCATTTTGTCTACTACCTTTTGGGACATTTCTTTTCAAAGTCAAGAAAAAAGTTTGATATTCATTAATGTAACATTGGGTTTCTGTCAAGGTCTGGGCTATCAGTGTTAAATCTAGGGCTAAAACTAAAATGATAAAAAAAAGATTTTGAAGTAAATTCAGAACCCAAAATGATTTAATTATTCAGAGTACTGATATGGAAACACACAGATGTCCCTTGGCAGTGAGGCTGATGCACATACTAATTCATTCTTTTTGCACTTGAATGTGTTTCTGTGTCCCATACACAATATCCACACATTTTCTTGACTTTTCTTTAAATTTTGCTGCAGTTGGGTCTCACTGCGCTTAGATGCCATCATGTGGATCCTGGTTTTCCTGGTCACTGTCATCCTGATGGACAGTGCGGCCATACTGGATTCAGGGATTGTTGGCCTGGCGTTGTTATATACGCTAAGTGTAAGTATCATCAGCATATGTGCCAAGTAGGTAGAGAGGTTTATCTTGAGAGTGTGTAGTTAAGGTAGCAAGTGTTGTACAAGAATGCAATATTTATTTATGTTACAGCGTCGTAATATGTGTGATTGAAGTTTTGAAGGATTTTTTTTGCAGATGCGGGAAGTTTTCCACCAGTGTAGACAGGCGTCGGCTGCTGTCCATGATAGCATGCTTTCTGTGAGGAAAATGGCTGAATATTCAAATCTGGAGAAAGAGGTACTCTGACTGTCGGACACTAGTGTATTGTAAGACTGATTCAGCAACACTATCAAACTGTTCCAAAACTAACCATAGACATAACATGTCCTGTATCCATCCTGTGGTTAATGATGATGGTTGATTCAGTCATGTTCCTGAGCCAGCCGTCACACTGTTAGTATCAAGACAGAGTATGTTATGTTTGTTGTGCCTTTTAATGTTACTACTCCATGTGGAACCAACAACAGAATAAACATGTTATTGGTTTGTCTCGACGAACCTTCTAGAAGGAAAAAGAGCACGTCTGCAGTTAGTGTGTAAAAGTACAGCGTCTGATTTATGGCAACTGAGTGCCTTTTATCAGACAGAAAATCCTTTGGAACTGATTTAAAGTCCACCTTTCCCCAGGGCCCATGGGTGCTGCCTCATGGAGTCCCGACTGGTTGGCCGCAGTGGGGGGAGATTGAGCTCAGAAACCTGGAGACCAAATGTCCAGACGGCCAGTTACCGGCACTCAGGGGAATCACCTCCCACATACAGAGAGGAGAGAAGGTGCTGTGGATTTCCTCACTTGAGTTTAGCGCATTTACAGCACGTGAATGACCAGAATCTTCATTCATTGTGTATTTCCCGTCATTGTCCATGCTGTATACTGTAAAGCACATGGGTTCCAGTAGGATAAGAAACGCCCAGTCATTGTCCATATACTGTCCAGCACATGGGTGGTTTCACATTCGGTAAAACTGAACTGAATGTGCTTCTTCAAGACTAGACAGCTGTTAGCTAGTCCAATATGTTGACATTCAGTCATCCTTTTATCTTACCGTGTACTTTAGCCCTCAAAATAGGTGAGATAAGCACTGGGCTACTCAGATAAAGTGTTTTGTGAATTTTTTGTACCTCAAAATGTAGTGTTCAGTTGGTGAATTTGTATCAACAGGTTGAATAGCAACCAAACAATTGGAAACTTGAAATTGAAAGAACTGGATCCCACATTCTATTATGTTTTTCGCTCCAGTTTACATGAACCCATTTGTTGCTTCTTCCCAGAAAGCCAAGCATTATTGTTATATTTCTTGATGATTTCTCATAACTAGCATGTTGTTTTGATGTAGCTGCATTGCCATGTGATGTCCAGGTAGCTGTGCTGAGCCGTGAGAGGGCCGAGACTGAGGCTTTGCTGAGCTGCCTGCTCCGGACACTAGAGGGCGTCAGCGGGACAGTGCTCATTGACAGAGTCGATGTGGCCAGCCTGGGCTTGCAGGATCTGCGCCGCCGCGTTAATGTCATCCCTCAGGTGAGATGAGATGAACACACACCCCCAAAGTTCAAGTACATTTGCAGCTTTTTGCTGTGCATCTTGTGACAGAAGAAAATAAAAAAGTAGGCCCTCAAATTGTGAATTTATGGGGAGTATGGTACAGTATGGTACTTATTATCACTGAACGGATTCCAAAATGCAAATACTTAATTTAGCATTTCCCCTTTGTATGCGTGACAAGGAGTAAGCTTTAATTGTAGTGTGGTTTTAATGAAGAATATGAGGTGACACAGGACATTATTTGCTCTCAAATGCACTCTATGAATGCTTCCTTGTGTACGACATGGTAAATGTTTGAGCTTCGCGCACTTGCAGCACTTCTTAAAACATGCTGAGTGAGCTTCTTCACAGTGGGGTGTGCCGGTATGTTGGCGGTGTGTCTTGGCTTGGCTCTGAAGGTTTGTCCCCGCAGGGAGGGCGGGGCTGTGAGGAGTGTATGCTCCTCAGCTCACATTGCTCAGGCAGCGCTGATGCTTGCGGGCCTCTTTCTGCTTTTGGTTTGTTTTGTTTGTTTCCCTGCCCAGGTGCCTGTTGTGTTCTCAGGATCGCTGCGTGCTAACCTGGACCCTGCCAGAAGGCTCCCCGACGCCCAGGTGTGGTTGGCGCTGGAGCTGTGCCACCTGAAAGAGACGGTTCAGGCACTGCCAGGCCAGCTGCTGCACCCAATACAGGATGGCACTGTCAGTCTCAGGTAACACCCCACCCCTCCACCCCCCCACAAGAAAAAAAAAACACAGTTGTACAGGGGTGGCCAGACTGTGTTTTGTTTGGGGGAAGTGCAGAGAAGCAAGTCTGTTTGAAGATAATGACCAGCGGTGGAAATCAAAAATCCGAGGTTGTTTTGTGTGTGAAGAATCCAGATTTATTTATGGCCTGATGAAACTTTTAACCAGGAGCAAGAGCTTAATTAGCCAGCTGAAAGGGCGGGGTGTGGTCGGATCTTTCACGTTCTCACTTGTGAACGTCCACATGCCTGAGACAGATAGCACAGAAATAGCCCTCGTGGAGCAGCTTCCTTTGTCACAGGTCAATGCGCTCGACAAAACCATGACAACAAAACACAGGCCTTCTGTTCCCAAGCTTAGTTGATCATTGCCAGACGTCATATTTACTTTCCCTGCCTTACAAAGGTGTGTAAAGGTACCTGTCCAGTGCGTGTCATCTTCGCCACCCATTTCTTTATGATGGTTTCTGTCTGTTGATTGGATGATTTGGCATCAAAAAGATTTTCTCTGTAGAATTTATATTTTTTCTGTTTTAGATAATTTAGAATGACATCAGTAACAAATACATAAGCATAATACTAGAACTACTATTATTACTGCTTTGATTACTACTTCTACTACTACTGCTACTGCTACTACTACTACGGCTGCTATTACTACCACTATTATCAATACTACTACTACTGCTACTACTGTTACCAAAAAATATACTAAATAAAATATAGCAAAATAATATCAACATATACAAGTTTAAACTGTGAACTCTGTAAAGCAACTCTGAGTTTGGTAAAGGTGTTATACAAATAAAAATCATCAGTAATTTGATTAAAATCGTTAGAGACACTAATGCATGTGTTGCATTACAGTGAGGCGATAGACCCTAATGCAGGAGTCTCAAGCCTTTTTCCGTCTTAGAGCTACTTCAACAAAATCAAGTGGCCGAGAGCTACCCTACTACTATTTTACATAGGTTTTATTGGTAGTCCTGGAGATTAATGGTACATACTTTACCATTTTACACACTTACAGTGCAGTGCAAACACTTATCTAAAGTGTCATCTAAATTTGAGGGGAGAAAAACATTTTTCTGACCTGGCAAAGAATCATCAGGATGTTTTAATTTGATTTAGAGGAGATTTTACCTTTTTGTGAGTATTTGATAAGATTTATTTACATTTCTTTTGACCCTTTGGAGAGCCACTTTTAAGTTGGTGGCAAGCTACTGGTAGCTCCTCAGCTACCCATTGGAGCTGTCGGCCACAGTGATGTTGCTAAGGTAAGAGGTGTGTTGTGTTGCAGTGCGGGTGAGAGGAGGCTGCTGTGTGTGGCCAGAGCTCTGCTGTGGAGGTCCAGCGTGTTGCTGGTGGAGGAGCCTCTGGCCTCCGTGGAGCCGGAGACGGAATGCCTGGTCCAGCAGATCATCCGGACAGACTTCTCCGACTGCACCGTGCTGACCATGACACAGAACCCACAAGCCGTGATGGGCTCACACAGGTACTGTAGGTGTCCTCACCCACTGATGCATGAACATATCAAATTCTGATTCAAACACACAAACTTTATAAACACATTGAAGATAAAGAGCACTGAGGGGGCCTGTCAGAGATGCTTTCTAAGAGATTTCAACCCACTAAAATAGCTACTGTGAGAAAAGGTCTCCTTCCATCCATTGTTAAGTGAGGCGACGTCATGTCTGATCGAACGTTACATCTCGGACCTACTACATTGAAGCCGGCACTTTGGGAGAGCTCCCAGTAGAACGTTATTACATCACTCGGCTACTACGGTAGGAGTTGGTAGCGCTGAGCCTACTTAGCTGTTATCTGTTTTATCAACATATAAATGAAACGTACAGAAAGCGTAAAGATCTAGAATACCAATATAAATAGTATAGACCTCCTCCTAGCTCTGTTCTTCCTCTTAAAGTATGTGTGCTGCCAAGTGTGCCCTGACAAGTTTGTTGTATTAGATTACAGCTACAGTTGCTAATATTAAGGGGGCATCCATGTTTTTTTATTTGTTGTTGTCACAACGTAAACGCTGTTTCATAGGAAGTCGGGACATTCCAAACAGTTATAAAGTTTGACCTCCGACATGGCTGTGAACGCACTGTTAGTCCTGCAGACTGTGGATGTGGAGTCGTTGCCATGGCGCTGAGAAAGCATGTTTCAGACACCAATAACAATAAAACAACAAACAAACACTTTTATTCCTTGCGTCTGATGTGGACCAGAGTGATTCAGATACACCTCATGGACATGAAGGATGTTTATATTCACACAGCCTAACACACACTCTGCCTGGGACAGACACACACACACACATTCACACTCATAAACACACACACACAAACACGCACATACTCACTCACACACACACACAAACACAATCACACTTACACACACACACTCACAAACACACACACACACTAATTCCAGAGGATGCTGGGAGTGAAACACACTCCTTCTCATTAGCACTTTAGCCAGACTGCTCACACCAACAAGTGTTAGACACACACACACACACACGTCAACACTCTTCACACATTTCAACTGCTGTGCGCCACACTTTCTCTCCCTCAAACACACTCCTTGTCTACGCGCGTGCGTGTGTGTGTGTGTGTGGTGGGGAGAGCTGAATGAGGCAGGTGGTGCCCCTCCCCTGCTAAGTCCTCCTATTGTTCTTCAACTCAAAAGAATCCAGCTGCTGTGTGTGTGTGTATGTGTGTATTTTGCAGAAGTGTGCTTGGTTCGTGTGTGTGTGAGGGTGTGTGTGTGTGTGTGTGTGTATGCGTGTATTATGCAGAAGTGTGCTTGGTTCATGTGTGTGTGTGTGTGTGTGTGTGTGAGGGTGTGTTTTAAAACTGTGTCTGTATCACATCTCTCTTCCTTGCTCTTTGTCTTTCTTGCTCTCTCTCA
>JAVQKI010196076.1:0-10408 GCA_036025975.1 Nematalosa erebi
TGTAATACTAAGAGACACTGTAAAACATTGAAATATATGCAACTCAAATTAATTCTGTAAAATCTGCTGATTTGTGAGCCAGTGAAGCTTGCCATGTTTTAGCTGTGTGTGAGGGATAGCATGAGTTAACTATGTATTGGGTCAATTTCACCCTAAAGCCTAAGGCACAATTAGAATGTGGACTCAAAAATCAGAACTGACACTGTACCCTGAAACAAATGCTTGCACCAAAACATCCACAAAATAACCAAAAGCCACTTGTGAGGTCCCTTTGCTGTGTTCTTGATAATCAAATCAAAGACCCAAGATGTGATAAGTTACAGGAGGCATCGGGGCCAAGGAGATATGAGATTGGATGAATTTCAGGGAAGGGTTTCAGGGAGGCACAGAGACAGGGACTGAACCCACCCTTTGTGTAATGACTTTCACATGCTAGCTATTAGTGCTACTCGATGGGGAAGTCTAGAGTAGAGCTAGCAGGGGGATGTTTCTGCCTAGACTTTGGAGGATAACCATCTCGTAGTGGCTGACAGACACACGTACACGCTCACAGAGGACACAAAAGCACTCGGAGAGACATCCGCCACTTGCTTAGCTTTGGCTGGACACACATTAGCTGAAAGCTGGCTGCCATGTCAGCTGTGTGGGACACTGACTATCTCTGGAGAGAGGCACAAGGGTCAGTATTAGTTCTTCTGCTTTTTGGAGATATGACAAGGCAAGACTGTTTGGTCAGCATGCATTGATTAATTAATTGATCACTGTATTCAGGCACCATGCACACCACAGATGATAACAGCATTGATTGCAGGCAGGCAGCACAACTTGATGTGGTTATTTTGCTGAAGTGTTTGAAGTTTCCTGTCTGAGGGTTACCTCCATCGACCGTCCAGGTGACAGACCAGATAAGACAGAGAAGCCCTGGAGCTCTGTGCCATGTGCCTCCGATGCACACCACTCAGTCTTATGTAATACTTAGTCATGTTGTCACATAGTTTGAAGATCTTTTCAGTCAAAATTTGAAATGTACCGTGGATTATTTGTCTAAAGTATTTTGATGCTCAATTTAAGTAGAAGTGAAAGGCTGATCTCTTACAGGTGTGTCTCTCAGACAAGAGGTTGGTTTTGGTTCCCTAAAGTTTGCTTCAGTATTGTTTTAACTGTTTTGTTTTACAGATCACATACACAGATTGAGAACCATGACCATCAGGTCAAATAAATCAGATCACATGTAGATTCCCAGAAAAATGCTCATATCTGAGGCGCCAGGTGGATAGAGAATAGAGAGTGCAGTTTACACACTCACACTCACATATGATACAGGAGCGAAGATAGATAAGTTCCATCCTCTCAGTTTATGTGTGTGTGTGTGTGTGTTTGTGTGTACATTAGGGCGAAGCTGGCCTCTCTCTTTAGCCTGGACCAGGCTGAGAGTCAGGGTAACGAGTCCTTTCAGTTCACCGCCCCCAAGCAGCCCAAGAAGAACTCATCCACTATCACTCAAGGTGGGTGGGTTGCTACCATATGTTTGTGGGGAGCATGTAGCAAAAATCCCATGACATAATGAAGTCTTGTCCTCAGAAGTGGGTGATGCTTGGCTGTGTAGCAGCAATTCGCTAATGATTTGTTTACAAACTTGAAGGTCCTCCCCCTCAGAAGCCGGCACCACCTCCTCCATCTGTCCCAGCTGTTCTGTTTGCCACTGCTGTTCTTGGGTTTCGCTTGTGAGTGATAATGTGAGACTGTAATGCATTTGCAAGTCATGTAAATTACCGAAGTATGTAAAGTCTAATGTAAATTTTAAAAGGTAAAGTAATGGACTTTACCAAAGCATGCAGCATTGTACACAGAACACATGTAGTAACATACTTGTAAGTAGATATAATCATCCATTTTAGTTTCTCTATCCGTGTGTGTGTGTGTGTTTGTGTGCACGGCACGCACAGTGTATGTGTACATGCATGTGAGCTCTTTTAACCTGTACACATGCTTTTATTAAAGGAAAGTCAATACAGTTATACATTTTTAGGTATACATAGATTATACTGTATGCAGTATTCTTGAATTTGCTTATGATGGCAAATGATTGAATAAAACTTGTTTTTCTTTAATAATTGCTTATGTCAAAGAGATCTGTACACTTTCCATGACACTGACACCTATTCATGACTAAAAGGATAGAGTTGTGTCTGTGCTTGTGTTAACAGTGTGAATGGCCAGTACGTGAAGCAGGGTAAAGTCGGTGCTGCCGTCCTGGGTAATCATGGGAGCAAAGAGGTGAGTGACTCTTCTCTGCGATCCCATCCGGTGTGCACATTTGTCAAGATAATAAGACTGTAGCATCTGAAAGTTTCAATTTTTTTATTTAATGTAAGACATTCTAACCAGTGACTAGTGAAACAAACTTAACTGGCAGTGTCAAGCTAGTGGTGTGTATATGTGGACATTTTGTCCTTTGGCTGATTGTTGTACATTTTGTAGTATAAGATCCTGATCTATGGTAGCCAGCAGAAACAAATCACAGCTGCCAGGATCCATCTGGGGTTTGTCCTAACTGTGAGTACATCTTGCACATCAAATTCATGGATTCTCTCTGTGCTGGTAGTGTTTTACACTGGCCTTGGTGTTACAGTGAAGTGCTGCAGTTTTGAATGCTTGTCTATTCTGCTATGTAGGTTCAGCCTGGGAATTATGCAACCTTTTATGATGACCAGAGACAGAATTGGTCGCTGATGTTCGACTCTGTGAAAACCAGTTCAGACTTCTGTAAAGAGGTAATTTGTGACTTTCGAAAATTGCATGAAGTCTATGTGCCCCTGATGTGAGAAGAATGTTTCACATCTAGACATCAAGTAGTTACAATGGCTGTTAATGTTGTAGTTAATGTCATAACTATTTTTAAGGATGTCAATGTCATATTTATTTTTTTTGGCAGACATTTAATAGATTTCTTCTCATTTTTTTAACTTTGAAATCTGTTCATCCTCTACTTTTGTTTTTCCACCGGTGGTGATGTAGTGGTTAGGTAACCTGGCTAGAGGGTAGTAGCCTCGAAATTGTGGGTTCAAATCTCAGCTGCCACCGTGCCCTTTAGCAAGGCACTTAACCCTTAGTTGCTCTAGGTAAACTGGCCCTGATGTAATGGATAGTTGACAAATGTAAGTCGCTTTGGATAAAAACATCTGCTAAATGCATAAATGTACATCTCCTTCTTCAGGTATGTTTAGCGAAGTGGAACAGTGGTCCATCCGAGGACAAGGTTGTTTCCCAGGACCTTGTCTTAGGTGAGGGGCAGGCAGTGGATTCTGGAGACATTCTGGAGATTGTCCTCACAGGATGGCTCCTACAGAACCACACCACTGGAGAGGTAACACACTCGCACACACACACACTGTTTTAAGATGTCACCAGTGCCCACCCAAAATGCCATTGTCGTATTTGACTCTATAAAGTTTAATTCAATTGTTTGGCTGACGCTCATATTTCATGTGTTAAATATGGTTAGTGAAGAGATCTGTGAAAGTCCCTACATTCTTTGGAAATGTCAGAGTTCGTCATGTTTTAATTTACTTAATAACTTCCTTGCTGTTTGAAATTATTGGCCTATTAGGCCGAGTATGAGATCCATTAGTTTTGCAGTTTCAAAGATTTGAGCTCATGCTGAGAGTCCTCATAACTGTATCAGAGTTTCTTTCAGACATTCAACTCCAGCTCCAGTGGGAGGCAAGACAAGTTACATCGTGTGAAACTAGGGCCTGGCAAAGAACCCAAAGTAAAAGGGACCTTCAGGGTAGGTGCAGTTCTAGTCTAGTACATAGCTTTTGTATTTTGTATGTACCTATATATATTTTTCAATATATATCTGTACATATCTCTGCTTTTTTGAATCACTCTTGTGTGGTCTTTAGAGTTGGGAGGGGGGTTTACTGGGGATGCAGAGAGGTGGCCGTCGACTCCTGATCATCCCGCCTAGTAAAACTGCTGGGTCCAGGGGGATCCTTAACAACGCACCTCCATCAGAGACCCTGGTTCTGGATGTAGAAATCCGGCAGGTGAGATGACCTTCTTGTGAAAACTTTTATGAAAGAGAAAAGTTTGGAATAAAGTCACAATTTTTAATAATTGAATTAGTCTCTGTTGTTTACTAAAGTATGTATTAAAGAAAATGTACACATTGAACGGACTCATTTCACCATGTGCACATCTGTCCTTTCCAGGTTCGGTTTTCCACGGAAGGGGCTTCACAAGGTGTTGAGCCAGAGTCTCTAGATTCACCACCTTCTGCATCTGCAGATAGTTTTAGCTGTGCAAGCACTCAGTCTGAATGCAGGCACAGCCCTGAGAAACAGGAGAGGTACAGTATTTGTTTTTGCTACAGTATTGGCGTGCCTCCAGCAGATTGTGACATGTAGATGATTGATGTGAATATGAACTCTCAGAATGTCCTCTCGCTCTCATCTCAGGGACCAGCGAACCAAATCCAATTCTCCAAATGAGAAACTGAAGGTTGGTGATTTTTTTTTTTCCCTGACCCCTCCTTCTCGATGCCCCAGTCCTTCAGAATTTTTCTGACCCACAGTTTTAGAGTAATACAGATAGCAAACACAGTTGTTGTGTCTCTAGAACTTGAAGTGTAAATTTAATTCTTAAGTTTAACTTTTACTTCTTTTTCTGGTTGTCAGAGCCCAGATTCCACCAAGGCCAAGCTTATATCCCGCATGGCTAAGATGGGCCAGCCAATGCTGCCGTTCCTGCACGGCGCCATTCCGGCTCAGCCTGACCCCAGCGACTCAGAGACAGAGGTAGGCAGGAAAATTGCATTTCCAAACACTGCATTCTCATTTGATGGAGACAGAGCCTCATTTGCTTGTTTCAGTCGAGTGTTTATCATAGCTGTAAAAATAGTTGTTTGTTACATACATTTTGCTGTTTTGTGATGAAATAATTATTTAATAGCTGGTAGATAGTGTAGTGTAGATGTTGATTAGAATGATATAACACAGTTAATAAAGAAGCATCTAATGTAAAGTTTTCATTTGCCATATGCCATATAAGGACAAACCTGTCCTTGAAAGTGCTTTTAAAGTGACCCATGAAAGGTTCAAGCACAGACAAAGAACCTTTTTTTGTTACTAAGACAGTACATTCTATATCTGGTGTCTCTATATTCATTGGATGCCTTCTGGTGTTTTTCTGTCACCAGGACATTTGTGACTCTGGAAGAATACATCAGTCTACCCGTCCTACTGCTCCTGCTTCCCCCCCACTTCCTTCATCCTCCTCACCTTCAGAAACACCTCCACCTGATCCAGGTGTGATACATCATGCATCCACACTAGACTGTAGACTTATGATAGCCTTACTATATGTAGAAGCATACTGAAAACCGACTCACACTAATCCTGATCTCCTTCTACTCAATCAGTTTCAGTGCCTTCCCAACAAGTTGTTGCCCGACAGCCTGAGGCCATCACACAGCCTGTGGAGGCTGTGTCAATGCAGACATTCATGGTGGTAAAGAATTGTGTCTTATCATTCATATCTTCTAAACATAAGATCACTTGTTAGGTTTGCAGCGAGAGTAACTATCATGTTTTGCTTGTCAACAGCCTTACTCAGCTGTGCTGTCCACTTCACATATTCAGCCCATGGGTTTCCATAGTGTTGCATATCAAGGCAAAGTATACTGTCATCTTCAGCATGTAAAGGTCTCGGTACTATGACACTAGTGTGAAGTGTTAACATACTGTATGCATCTGTATGCCTGTATGTACCACACAGCTCCTGATGTTACTTCCTTCTTGATGAATGACGTGCGGCAGTTCAGCACTGAGATGCGGTTAGATGTCGGGAAGGTAGCGGACAAATTAGAACAGTTAAATGCAAAGGTAAGACTTTTGTGAAATGTTAATATTATTACTCCACAAATTACTTGGATAAAATATTAGTCAACCATTACTTATTTGGATACTTAATTCATAGCCCAACTCGAGATTATTGGAGATATAGAACTGTACGTATATATTTAAAAAAATGTATTAACTTTTGAAAAGTATAGATAGACAATTTCTCTTGTCTCTGATTTTAAGATCATTTCTGTTCCTAAAACAGGTGGACAAGCTGCAGAATCAGGGTTTCCCCTTCAGTGCACCCTCTGTATCCATGGAAACAGCCATGATAATACACAACATCCACAGAATCATTCAGGTCTGCATGAGTCCTCTGTGGACACAAGAGACAGTCATACTGAAAACAATCCTGAACTGAGTTGCCCCAATCACATGCTTTTTCTGCTATTCAGGAGAACTCGTTGCTGAAACAAGAGGTTTTGGAGAAAAACAAGCGGATCGAAGAGCAGAACCACAAGATTGCAGATTTGATAGAACAGAACCAAAGGCATATGTTTTGACTGTTGTGTTATAGTAGTGTTTTTGTATGTGTTTTTAAAAGTGATCTTAACCAAGAGAGATGCCCATAAATATCTGTGTGTGTGTGTGTGTGTGTGTGTGTGTGTGTGTCTGTATTGTGTATATACATATAGGTTCATTGAAAAAAGCAGTCTATTGCTGGAACAGAAAAATGATTCCCTTCAGTCCAGTAGCCAGCAAAGCCAGGCACGTCTTTTGATTGCAGAACAGGACAAGGTACCATACCAGTTTACACACACACACACACACACACACACACACACACACACACACACACACACACACAACCATCACCACAACCAACAATAGCTACAACAAACTTAAGTATTCGGACATCCTTGCGAAAATGTTATTGATTTGAGTTCTCCCATGACCCCTACCTGTCTGTCTGTCCCATACACATATCTAGGTCCGTCTTGTGGAGGAGCTGTGCGCCTCCTCTGCTCTGGTGTGCCAGCTGCAACAACAGACCTCAAGCCTCCAGCAGAGGGCAGCAGAGCTCCAGGCCAAACTGACAACATCTATCCAAAGCAACAAGGACTACAACAGTCAGATCTTCTCACTGGAGACAGTAATGGAAGGTGCACAGCAGAACACATTAGAATGGTCTAGAAATTCCTCTTTTGAGTACATACATGTTTAGCAAAACAATTATATAAAACTATATAAAGTGAGAATGAGGCTTGTTTGTGTTCAACTGTAAAATGTGTGATACATTGTATTTCTATGTATATTTTATGAACTCAGGAAGTTATATTGCATGATTTTTATATCCAAGGTAATGTTAATATACTAATTCCAATATACCTATGACGCCTAAGGCATAAAATGACTCAAGGCATAAAATGAGCCAGATTCGAGCTCCATACCGCTAGAAAAGATGTCCTTTTTGCATGTTTTTTTTTCAGAGTTGAAAGCAAGCAGGGAACAGACACAAGCTCAGTGGCGTATGGAAAAACAGAAATGCAAAGAGTTACAGTTTCAACTTAACAACATGGAAGAGGAACTACAAGACCTCAAAGCAGACAAGCAGAACTTGGATCAGGTGTGTGTGTGTGTGTGTGTGTGTGTGTGTGTGTGTGTGTGTGTGTGTGTGTGTGTGTGTGTGTGTGTGTGTGTGTGAGAGAGAGAGCATGTGTGTGTGTGAGAGAGAGAGAGCATGTGTGTGTGCAACCTGTTTCACTCCTGTCTAATAAGTAAACCAATCTTTTACCTTTTGGCCAGAGACAAAGTCTGGCTCTTATAATTTAAAGACATGGAAAGCAACACACAATAAAGGTCTCTTCCTTTTTGCATCTGTCGGCTCCCTCAGGTGCTGTCAGACAGGAAGAGGAAATGGTTGGCAGAGCGTGGGCGTCTTCTGGCAGAGCTGGAGGAGATGCGTCAGAACAGCCAGCATGAGAATGACCAGCTCCGAGCACAGCTGAGGAGAACCAGGAGCGCTCCACAGAACCACAGCACGGAACAGGTGAGGATAGCCAAGGGCGCTCCACAGAACCACAACACAGAGCAGGTGGAACCAACTGTAGTCTGCTCTACACTATCACACTTCTGATGAGGTTCAATTAAAAAATTACTGTCTAATGTCAAAGCATCTGATGGAACCAGACAATTGGAGTAAGGCAATTACAATACTGTATACCAACATTTTCAACCCTGTAAGAATGAACTAGTAGACGATTTAGTTGATTTAGAAAAGGATTTCAACCGGTGAGATTAAAAATAGCCTTTTTTAACTTCAGCCGGTTCATGAGTTGTAGGCTCTGAATGTTTATGTGTGCAGTTACACTGTGTGGGGGCATGTATGCATGTTTCTGTGTGTGTGTGTGTGTGTGTGTGTGTGTGTTTGTGCTGTTAATATATGTGTGTTTTTTCCTACAGGCCCAGGCTGAGCTAGAGGCGACGTGGCAGCGCCGGTGCGATGCATCTCTGGCCTCAGCACGGGAGGTGCACCAGCGGGCTCTGTCTGAGCTGATGGAGCAGAGGGACGTGCTGGAGGATACTGTGTCTCAGCTGCACGACCAGGTCAGACGGACACGGCACACACCCACATCAAAAACACGCACACTTGTAATACACACACACACACACACACATTATATTATAGGAATGTCAAGCCGTAGATTGTAGTCTCTTTGGTAGATATCTGGACAACTTTCCACCCACAACATCTCGTGTATCATTCAGATAGCTGAGGTTCGGAGAAGAGCAAGACGTGAGAAAGAGAATCTAGAGGTGCGACTGGCTGAGTTGGAACAGAAGCTGTTTGAACAGACCAATGAGGAGGCAACAGCCACACAGGTGATCAATCACTAAATGGTTTTAAAGTCTACTAATAAAAAAAAAAGATTTTGCAGTTAAGTCTTACAGATTCTTTCTAGGACACACCTGTCACACATCTATGGTTTGTTTGCTACACACTTTTTTATATTATTACTCTATTTAGAGAGATAGATAGATAGATAAATAGAGATAATTTATTAATCCCCAAGGAAATCAAGGAAATTATTTCGTCTGATACACCCCTTTTAATTCACAGTTGCCCTGATTGACTCATATCGTCCCTTTATTCTTGATCCTTATTTTATGCTGTAGCTTAAGTGGGTGATGAACAGGGTGTTCCACACACTAAGGGAGGAGTTTGACCTGCAGAAGACCTACACTGGAAGCACTGTCCTTAGGCTTGCTGTCAACACCATCAAGGTACTATTCACCGTGGTTTTAAACAAATTACCAAGTTCATAGAGGAAACTCGTGAGTGATGCTGTTATTTGTTCATGACGTAAACCAATCAGCTCTGGTGCCTAAATGCTGTGTTATGTTAGACTCCACAGTCTGTAGGCAGACTCACACAGCTCCTGTGCCATAAGTGCCCGAACAGATCTTGGCCACCTCAGCATCCATACAAAAGTATTATGAAAACTTTCCCTTATGATGCCATGGTTATTACTCTGATACTGTTTAAAAAACATATTTCTTGACCCAACACCTGCAACACATTTATGTCTGTCAGGGTTTGAACACACTGTACTGGCACTTCCTGATAACTGCCTTCATGTGCTCTGCTTTAAGTTAGGACCGCAGCTTCATATCTGTTCAATATCTTACATTTACATGTATGCATTTAGCAGACGCTTTTATCCAAAGCGACTTACATTAGTCAACTATCAATTACATCAGGGCCAGTCTCACCTAGAGCAACTAAGGGTTAAGTTTCTCTCTCAAAGGCACAGTGGTGGCAGCCGGGATTGCGAACCCCCAGTTTTCAGGCTACTAGCAACCTAGCCAGGCTCCTTAATCCCTACACCATAACCGCCCCCTGTATCATGCTGAAAGATGACTGATGTGTTGTATTGTGCTGTAGAAGTATGAGTAGGAATTATTACCTGCTTTCCTCATTTCTACTTCTGAACCCAACAGAGTGTTACCCTGCACTTCCTAGCAGACCTGAACGACATCCCTGCAGAGGCAGATGATGAAAGAGAAGAGGAAGAAGAAGAAGAAAAAGTAGTAGGAGAAAAGCGAGGAGCCGCATGCCCTCGAGAGTCACTGCAGGACAGTGAGACAGAGGAACTAGCGGGGAGGAGAGAGGAGAAGATTCCGGACACAAAGGATGAAGATGTCGGCTCAGCATCCACACATTTGCAAGCGGATAGATCAAATAGGGAGACTACTGAAGGGACTGCCAGTAGTGTGGTGGAGTCTCAGGAGTCCTCAAGCACAGATGAGGTCTACTTGGACACCCAGACGACACCGGCATTAGACTCCACTCCCTCTGCCCAATCAGCACAGTCAATTTAGCCTTATGAATATTATAAGTGACCCTAACATCAACATTTGACTACATGGCACTATTCTACAAGGTCTTGGAAGGTGTAACCACTGGTGCATATTGACCTCATATTTGAAGGTCATGAGATTGCTGTTGAGATGATCCATAGAGTTTAAGTAATGTCAGTTTTTACCTGTAATTAAGAAAC
>JAVQKI010196166.1:0-10441 GCA_036025975.1 Nematalosa erebi
ATATCATTTACCAGGATAAGAGAAAAGAAAAGTGATCAGGGAGCATATTTTGCAACTAATGTATCGTACTGTAATATGCCTGGTGTGACAGTTACTGCATTGTAAACTGAAGCTCTGCATTTTAACTAGGTTAAACTAGGCCACACTTCCGTGTAGAGGGCCTTGCAAGATTCACTCCAGCCTCGACACATTCTCCAGGTTATATCCGCTTACATACTGTATCTCAAATGATCAACTATGGGTTAATGCAATGTACCTGTCAATGACTTACTAACCTTTCAATTTTGTTTTTCTATCCATAACCATTTATTACAATAGCAAAAAACATTTTAGCTACATTTAATTACAAGATCTCTGATGTTTGCTTATTAAGTTTGATAGAGAAAATGAAATAAAATATTTTGTGCAGTTCAAGTGATGATGCAAATAACTACATGATTCAGTCGTGTAACTTAATTTATCTGCCTGAGGTGTTGGCGAGGCAGTAATGACTGAGAACATATTCAATTAAGACCTATGTGTTTACAAAATGACAGGTTTCCGAGAATGTCGTTTTTCATACAGTTTAACAACAAAATAAAGGAATGTTCCCCCTCCTTATTCTTCATAAGACAAAACAGCTTATTATAGATTTACGATTCACACCAATGTTTGATTCACAGCTGCAGAATGATTGTTTTTGTCGACGCCAAATGTCAGATGATTTGACATGCAAATGGTGACCTCTTTGAGACGCTGATTAAGATGCAAATTCCAACACACACCAAGTCTTGGTAGGCCACATGTACAAGTCTTTCTCCATGTCTGGGATGTCATTAGAAGACACAACAAAACAATTACGAACTGGAACTAGAAAATAGTGTAACTAAAACTGAGGGAATTAAAGAAAAGATACATACTTAATCTGTTGAAAGGGTCAAAATATTCATTTTGGGGGAGAAAAAAGTAAAAGAGAATTGTGTGCCAGAAAGTCTATCTATAATGACCAATAAGTGCTGGCTTGGACTCCTGAGGCAATTTAAATATGATTCTAAAGAAAATTAATTAAGTTAAAATAGCTTAGTCTGGAAGGGCAGACGTAAGAAAACATTCTGTCTGAGCCAAGTAAACGTCTCTTATTTTAGCTAGAAATGCTCAGCAAATACTTGGATGCTCGCTTTTGCCCTATCAATCCCATACAGAGTGGTTAATTTACCCAGCAGTTTAACATCTATCCCAAAAGCTGTGCAGAGTTGTAGCTCTTTGAACCCTGTTTCCCACACAAAAGCCATTAACTCCAGTAGTGTGGCTTAGTAGTGCGGCACATCACTCTGGCGTTACATTAGAGTGCAAGATCTGTGGCTTTTTGAGCTTGACATGTCATGTGGATGGGCAAAAGCATTTAAATAAAGAATCTGCCTCATTTAGAGCTCATCACCTCACCATGAGGTGTGCCTAGCATACTGTTCTCTTCATCTGAATTAAATACAGAGCAGGTGATGAGGATACAACGCAAAAAGATTAAACACATTTTTGCAATGTGGAATACTGAAATGAAAATTAGTTTGCATATACATCATATGTCACTTGGTGAGTTACGCAATTCTGCACTGTCACATTTAAATAGGGTATACCTTGAAGCAAAGCGCATTATTTCACTTAATTGCATGCATGCATTCTAAACAGGTTGTTCAGGAAGCTTTGTGCTCTAAATTTTAGACTTAGTTTCCTCATACCACTTGTCTTGTGGCTGTTTTCCCCAATGCACTGTTTTCATTTCTAGAAGCACAGGACCAGTTTTTCCTTAGTCCTGGAAAATGCTGTTGTGGGAGTATGGGATCAACTTGACACATGTTTGTGTTTCCTACAGTGCACTTGTATCTGGCGCCACAGTCTCACCTGAAGGCAAAGACAAGACATTAATCTGTCCAAGTCGAGTCTGGCGGTTTTGAGCTCAATCTCTCTCAAACAATCGCCAGGGAAATGTTACTGTGATGAGGCACGTAGGTCTCAGTTTTCAAGAATCCGATCTTACAAGACACCCCCCCCCCAGATCATCTCCTCAAATGCCCTTCAAGAGAGCGCTCGGTGGGTGGGTTAAAAGACACACAGTATTCGCAATCCTTCTGTCTCTGTCCCACTCTCCCCCTCTTACCATGACAAACCCCGGCTCTGAGTTAAGCAGAGGAGGATAACAGAGCAAGAGACTGAAGTATCATCAAGTTACACAGCGCCTTGCTTCTCTGTGTTTGACAGCAGCAAGGAAGCTCTCCACTACACGCTGTGTAATGGCACTTAGCGAGGCTGCTTCAAAAGGCAGCCTTGTATGCAGAGTTAAAAAAAAAAATAAGAGGACGAAAAATGCTTGCTCATACAAGGACACTTCTGTCATGACCAGAGTCTAGCGTGCACATCCCAGTATGGGAAGCAGTTGTTTTGACACATAAATGACAAAAAAATGGGAAGGCCTCATGGATGATGCATTCTCCCAAGGCACTTTGCCATGGCAGTAATTAGCATCCAGTCTCCCAGCGAATCCTCAACGACCCCTTTGGTTTCAAGCCATTATTCTGATGATGGGTACACTTACAAGGGCCAGATGTCTGCCATGTTGGCGGGAGATGCTCTCTTCCGCTGATCGCCGACTGAAGCTGTTCTCACTAAGCGGAGGAAAATGATAAAATCCTGCATCCTAATTACGGCTGTCTGTCACGCCAACTTCAACTTCTCTAGACGGATTTTTCAAGCCCTGAGGCTCCTGTATGTAGTAGAACAACATTAGCCTTCTAAAGCAACAGCTGCTTCAAGGACACTTTTAGTGTGGCTGACATGCTTCCCTGCCTCAGACACCTTAAGAGGGCAGGAGACACTCAGACTGACCCTGCGACTAAAAAGAAACCTCTCCCAGGGCGTGACCCTCCCGTATCCTTAATGTCATCTTTACTGCTTAATGCTTCACCGTGAACTTCATTATGACCTCTGCTGAGTCTCTTGGGACTCACACTCAGTTAGTCCTCTCCAAGGCAAGGACATGGGAAATATGTTACAGGACTCCGTAATCACTATGTCGGCTTTCACAGACGCAGTAGAAACAACTCAAGGGCATGTTTTAGCTCTAGATATGCTAAAGAGATTGGCAGGTACACCCAACATGTGCCACTGATGTCATACAGCTCTGCTTTTGTTGAGGTGGCAATTACAGTCTGTTACTCCATGGCTAGTTCCAGGACACACACTGCGATTGAGAAACATGCAAATCAACATCAGCCCACAATATAATAGTGTTTTATACAATGTCCAATGCTTACCTTCTCTTGTTTACTAGTAGAGAAAAATAACAAAAGAAAAAAGCTTTCAATGTTCAGAAACCAAAACAAGCCATGCATTACAAACTTACTAGACACTTTTACATTACTTAAATTGGACACCAACCTTCACAGACTCCTAGCTTGGGACAGTAATACATTAACAACAATCTTATACTCATGTGCAGGTAAATTGAAGACTTGATTTAGCTAATACCTTTAGTAAAGCAACAACAGGGCTATAAGCATGGCAGTAGGTCCAGCTTTGGAACTGGAGGTTGAGTATTTCTCAAGTGTAGCAGTGGCTGTGCATTTGTCAAACAGCGACGCTGCCACTGTTTCTTTTGCACTTTCCTATTTTTTTTCTGTAAACTAAACGTCAATAAACCCACACTGGCCAATTGTTAGGTGCAGACACTAAGGCTGCTACGCTATACGCTATTGGCATATTCATCCTAAATACGAACTGAGCAACATGTCAACGTTAAACCAAATCCCAGAAACAAGGCTTTTCTCATGCATCTCTGATCCCAACAGTGCGTGAGTCAGTGGAGCAACTGCAGTGAGACAGACTAAACAATGTGTCATACAGACTCATAACCTTCAGCAATTCTTCCCTGTCTTCCCTCATAAATGTAGATGACAGCAGTAGCTTAGCAAAGCTTTGTGGGGATTAGTATAAGTTGTCTCTCTCCTTGACCTCAATGCTCATGAACAAATACGTGGTTTCAAAAAAAAAAAAAAAACTAAACTCAAGGCTTTTTAGAGCCAGTGTCAGGGTGTTTTGATTTGAATGAATTAGAGTTGGCATAAACATATTACGCCTCCGCAAGCATGATCATTGCGGTGTTCACACCCACAGTTACCAAATCCGCTTGAGAAGACAAATTAACACAAGAATGGATGCATTTAGATACTTGGCAGTTTTTGAACGTTCAACCAACCTTGAAAAGAGAAAAACAGTTAAAAAAGGCAAGAAATGTAACAATACCTAATGATTTTACATCTGTCAAATCCTAAATGATATTTCCACCCCCTCGCACCCTCGCAAAAGATACAGCTGTTTCGCAAATCTGGGCTCCCTTGGCAACAGAGATATAAGGAAAAAATCTTTGATGTTCGATGCTGATTAACATGTGTCATGTAGGTGCGCCTTTACATTTTAAACCATGAACTCATGGCAAGCAGTCCCTCACAGCTCTCACTCTCGCTCTCTCTCTTAACTACCATGTGAAGCTAGGCAAAAAGATCAGCGCACACAACACAACTTAACATCTTGTCAATGTGTTGTGGCCAGAAAGGACAGCTGTGGTGATACATCACCAGCACCACTCTCACTTATGTACCATGTTACTCAAATGCACACTGACAGAAAGAGATGTCATCTGTGTCTTTACTTTCAGACGCCCTGGAGGAACCGAAATTAAGTGGGTCTATGCAAGCTCCATCCAGTTAACACACACCCTTGCGCAACATAACATTATTTTGCCAAATTATTATCTAATATAATCCAACATTTCAATGAATATTGAATTTAAGATGTCCGCTAAGGGGGTTGTCAAGGTTATCGGGAGGCTTTCTGTAATACTGTACAGTAACTATTACTGGTCCAATTTCATTGAAACTTGCTGGAGAGGTGTGGGATGGTAGGAAGTGCCAGGCTGTTAACCACTGGATCACAGTCTCAGGCAAGATCCATAGGCGCTAGAAGTGGGATTGCAGGGATGCATTTGCATCCCCACTTTTGGCTGTGGAAATAACAATAAGTTCACCATTTTGCATCGGCAGTTACTTTTTAAGATGTAGAATTAAGCTACTGGCATGGGGTCTTGCACAGGCTATCCACAGCCTATCCGGACGCAGGAATGTTTAATCATAACATGAAGCATGAACCTTACCTCCAGGGCTTCTTAAGCCCAGCTGGAAAATAAAACACGATGCTATGCATCGGTTAGGCTATAATTATAAAAACTATTAGGCTAGGCCCACTCTAGTCGCGATGTTAAATAACGCATGAGAACATTGTTTTCTTGCAACCATTTTTTTTTTTTTTGGCAGAAACAACATCAAAAAAACTGTATTTATCTGATAAGTTCCAATGTGCACATGGTCTTCTAGCCTAACTGATGTGAGAACATTTTTCCTAGTAGCATTTTCAGACCCTTCTCTTTCTGTCTAAAATTGTTCAAAACACGCTTTATAGCCTCTACAACCTTGAACCCCTCAAACCCCCAAAAGCTTCTTCGTCCTTGCATCCCCCATTTCAAAACTGGTTCCATGGCTGATGGCAAGATCCTCAAATTTATTTCAGTTTCACTGTTTCATGAATGAAACTCATTGGAAAATATTTCAAGATGTATTATTTTTAACATCATTACATTAAAGCATGTAATCAATTTAATTAATGTTCTGGATACATTTGTCACATTCAAAATGAATGAACAGCAGCCTACCGAAAATATAAATATTTTCATAAAAAGGGCAACATTAAGGCAGGCAGAAAACCATGTGCATTAACCATTAGATCTGACTTTATATTTGTGTACATTTACACTGTCAAAGGTGGGAGTTGGTCCTGACTGTGAGACACTCAAACGTGGTGATACACTTCTCTAATTTTCACTTTGACAGCTTCACCAGTTCTCAGGGTCTGTGCAGACGCTGGACAAGATTAATTCAGTTGCACAGTGACTGTCCATTGCACCACATCCGAGAGTATGCACTTCTGTATCCCAAATAATGTTCTGGTTTTGTGTGCATTTAATGTCGTATCCCGATGCATGTAAACGCAGTCATTCTTTTCCACCACACTAGGCAATTTTTCAAGTTGTTCAAGATCTCTTACCTCTCTAATCTCTAATCTCAGTCGACCTAGTAACTAGTGAATTGCTTCTGAATGATCACCCAAGCCCATACACAAAACTTTGTTCCTCTCTCCAAACTATCGGTCTTTCTATGGCAATTTTCTCATTCATACATGACAAGTAAAGTAAGTAAGTAAGTGATAAGTAAAACAAACAATGGACAAATACACGTTTTGGCCCCTATATGGCCTTCCATATGAAAAGTGACGCTTACTCTAACTTCTGTTCAAGAAGCAGTGCTGAACTGTGAGGGGGCTAAGACAAAAGCCAATTGACTAAGGTACCATTACTACTAGAAACATATGCCATGTGTTGATAATAGCACAGATAGTCCCGGTCCTCGATTGAGATTGGTTGAATCGCATTCAATGTCATTATAAAATCCATTGTTTTCAATGATTCTGAAACTTCCTTGTACATTTACCCAAAGAAAGACAACGAAGCATGGTAATCATGACCAAGAGTACACAAATCAATCGTGATTAAAGATAGGAAGTTTTTGACTAAAGTTAACTTTGCCACTTAAATAGTGGTAGTGGTTGATATTACTGTTAAATACATGTTTTGTGTACTTATCCTGCAGCCCAAAAGCCTACTGCACTGAGATATTAGAGACACTTGGTATCGTGAAAGTACTGTAGTTGGAGAAGTAAAAGAGATGACTCAATCAGAGAACAATCTGAATTGCCTGGCGGAGGTCTGCGCTCTCTGAGTGCTTTTCTAGTTAGTTGATTTAATCAACTACGTCAACAATTCTTAACAACACAGCTTTATTTATTTAAACTATTTATTCATTTATTCATTTATTTTTCTATGTGATTTTGTACAAACCAAATGATGGAAACCATGTGATGATGTGAGTGAGTTTTGTTTTTGTTCTTTGGCGATGATGGCACTGTAAATTCATCAAGAGACCATACAGCCTGCATCAAGAGCCTTCATTCACCTGTCAATAGTAAAATATTGCAGTCAAAGATTTTCTTTATGATGTTGGAAATGTCTTAATCTGTGGTTAAATCAGTCACTCCCTCCCACTAAGAACTGTTGCTTACTCTTCAACAAAAGATTTCTTTTTCTGTTCTCCATATCTTTTGTGGGCCAGCATCAGGTGGTATTTTGCAAGAACATTTATGTCCAAGCATTGTATAGTGCCTAACCTTAAGCATCATAGAGCTCAATCAGGCTGCTATTCAGACCAGTGTTGCCACGGCAACAGGACCTATCTTTCATCATTCTATTTGCTAAACGCAAGTGATCTGAGTCATTTAACTGGGAGTACATTTTATTGAAACCACAGAAAGAAGCGAAAAAGGCGAGTGTGACAGTTCTATTCAGAAGAGGAATGCTAAGGGTTTTCAAAAACAAGAACTTCCAGACAGTAGACAATTAATTTGTCTGGTACCTTTGAACGGCATGTCATTAATGTACCCAAACTTTCTCTGACTTAACCAACATAAAACTCTGTGAACTTTTATGTTATGCCTTGCCAAATGGTTATTTTCTCCAGGCCAATGTGAAAGCAGCTATATTTCATTATGAAAAGTGTGTCGTTAAGTGTTAATTGTCATTTATACCCCAGGGAATAAACAAGGTACAGTAGTGCCAGTTGTACTTATTTTCCAGTTACAGGCCTGGTGTTTTATTCATTTGCATAAAAAGTAGACAAACTGAAGCATATCTCACATCTATGCAGCATGCATATGCATTGACATGTGGTCTATATTGAGGGCTGCAGCAACACACTTCTTTATCAGCCAGTAAAATCACACCATAGATATGACACACCATGATGATATACTGTATGGAGGCATAAAATTAAAAAAAATCCTGTGCAATCTGGTCAAATCAGGTAAAGTTTCAGGTTTAACAAAATAACAGCATTTTTGGGTGCCATGGGTGCTTTTCCAATTTGAAATTTGAAAGTTACAGTCATCTGAGGTGTTGATTAGCAGTGTTAATGACTTTTAAAAATCTCTGGCCTTTCAGAAGTGGCATTACAATATCAACCGTAAACCCCCTTACTGCAGATGAAGTCCTGCAGCAAATTGTTCATTATTGTCTCCCTCTGAAGTAAACTGCAAACACATTTGTCACCCTGTGCTGGGGTATCACACTCTACCTAGGATACTAATGGAGAAGCCTCTCTTACTGTGCAGATTAATGACTCTATGGATAGAGGAGGTGCCCACTGTACAGGGCTAGAGCTGATAGCATGCAGGACCCCAAGGAATTCTCATATTTCCATTAACACACAACTCGGCTCTTTTTGGTCTGACATATTTGGGCAGGTGTCCAAAACTCGCTATGGTGTCCAAAACTCGATATGGCTAGTCGTATTCTAAAACACTGGTTAAATAAATGACTGGTAGTAGGGGTGAATGAGAAACACTCTGCTGTCTTTCCATATTGAACTCTGTTCTTCGCTTAACTTAGATAAGTTGATACATACCTCTCTCGTCTTGGTGTGTACACTCAAGCGCTCTGCCTCGCAGCACTACTTTGGTAGCATTTAGCTTAGCACAATTCATTCATTAGTCATCAATATGACTGCAAAAACCTCCCCCTCTCCCCCTCTGTAGGATTTTTCAGGAGTGATAATATTACTGTGCCTACGTCAGTGCTCCCAAGTTCTCTTCCACTATACATTATAGTTACCCTTTTATCTGCTTAGAAAATCAGCATGTTGCATTTTGTGTCACCACACTTTGTCAGGTAACTACTCAAGCAACCTTATTTAAATACGGAAAAAGTGGTTGTGTTTGGTCACTTCCAACTTCATCCCTGTATGGATCCTAAAACATGAACTGTGTTAGCTAAATGCTACCGTAGTAGCGGTGTCAGGGCAGAACGTTTCGAGAGAGGTATAGTACAGTATGTATCAACTCGTCTAAATTAAGGGAAGAACACAGTTTAATATGGAAAGATGGTGGAGTGTTCCTTTAATAGTCACTAAAAACTGAGTTACTAGTGATCCAAAATCAATGCAACCTTGCCTGCTATACTGTACAGTACATATTACAATTTCACTGAAGTGAACAACATCACAACCTTTCCTGCGGGCTTTGATAAAAATCTTTGTGAAAGCTTGTGTAGAACCTCCTTGATTCCTTTCCTCTGTAAAACCAGAGAGGCTTTGGTAGAACCAAATTCATGGTTTATCAACTGTCTCTGGTAGAACTGTCCTATGGGTGTGCATCTAGCACTCTGCTCTAGAATCTTTGGAAATAACGATCTACAAATATTTAAAAACTTTACATATGATACTGTTGCAAAGCAGTGTTTTCTAGAATTGTCAGCAAAATATCTGATGCTTAAGCTAATTGAAATAGCAGACTGGGGCTAGGCACTGATGTTTAAGACCGGGGCCGACCCCACTCCATGATGGAAATGTGCCATAACGCATCTAAATATCCTAGCTGGTTTAATTTCCTACAATTAGCAGAAATTCTCTTTTTCTAAGTGACTACGCTGATAACAGCAGAGGGATTGATATACAGTACTGTAGTGGGTGTCTCAGAGTAAGAGCGAGTTTCAGGTTCATAAAACATGCATGCCTGTAGAGCCCACTGACCTCATCTGTGCAATAGCTCTATATGTATAGATTCAGAAACTCAATAGTAAAATATACCCTCATGAACGTGTCTGTGTGTGTGTGTGTGTGTGTGTGTGTGTGAAGTCTCATGCCAGATACAGTAAGTGTACTCTCAAATATAATACGTAAAATAAGTCTTTCTGGACCATATCAGTTCATCATCAGTTTCAGGCATTTCACTGTGTTTCATCATATACTTTTCTTTTTTTTTATTATTAGCCTTTACATCTGATGATTTGTCTCAATCTTCCTGAAAGTATTATGTAGACAAAACCCGTGACATATGCAGCTCTATCACTCTCTGGCCCTGGTTCTGGGTAAAGGGGTTAAGAAGACTGAAATGTCTCTACGGTTTCATCGTATAATCTCAGAATCTGCTGCACTTATCTACTTGTGACGATCTTAATAGGTTGCTGTTTGACAAATGCCTCTATCGTATATCAGCAAAAGCCATTTATGGTACTACTGAGCCTGTTCACACACCTGGGGGGAAAACAAAAACAAAACAACAAGCACACAAAAGGCAAATGGATTTTGGTTGCCTGTGAGCATACACAATATATCCACTACTAGCTACTCACAAAACAACGCAATAAGACCCAGATAAAATTTGGTCTCTTTCAGATGTTTCTTATGCCTTAAAAACATGGCATTGCATGTATGGACAGAATGCAATATCGATGAATACATTTATCTCTTGG
>JAVQKI010196201.1:0-10832 GCA_036025975.1 Nematalosa erebi
GAATTCTAGTATATACTTTTATTAGGGCATATAGTATAATTCTAGTATATAAGATAGTTTTATTTTTATTTTTTATTATGAAATGTTTTTTAGATAAACATGAAAATAATACAAGAATAGTATGATGATATAAACACTATTCATACCAGTTTAACAGTATTTGAGTTCATACATTTATTGTTCAGAAATGTGTTTGTATGCCATCACAGACCTGTAAAGGCTGTAAGTAAAAGTCGCGATAAATAAACATGTGCTGTTGTTTTGTAAATGACTTGTTTTTCTAGTGCTGTTTACCTGGTGCGCCATCTGGAGACGCGTCAGCGCTTTGCCATGAAGAAGATCAACAAGCAGAATCTGATCCTGCGCAACCAGATCCAGCAGGCCTTCGTGGAGCGCGACATCCTCACCTTTGCTGAGAACCCTTTTGTGGTGAGCATGTTCTGCTCCTTCGAGACACGCCGCCACCTTTGTATGGTCATGGAGTATGTAGAAGGTGAGACTACAGGCACGCACACACACACACACATAGAAGCACACAGCAGATACATAAACCATATGGACGCAGGAGAAACTGAAGTCATGTTTTTATGATTACAGGGGGTGACTGTGCCACCCTGCTGAAGAACATCGGGGCACTGCCTGTAGAGATGGCACGCATGTACTTTGCTGAGACTGTGCTCGCCCTAGAGTACATCCACAACTACGGCATTGTCCACCGAGACCTGAAGCCTGACAAGTAAGCATGCGCCACCTGGTGGTGGGGAAAGAAATGGACGTTATTTAACTGCACTGTGTCCTATGTGTGTGTTACTATAAACACATATGGTATAAGCTGTAAGCTATAGCCCAAAAGCCAGTCTACCTGTATGGCTTCTTTTTTTTATCTAGCTTATGATTTTTAACAAAAGCTTTCATGACAAATGAATTTTATTACTGAATTGTGATGATAAAGGTATAAAAAGATATTTAGTTTATAAAGAAGATGTTAAGTTCAAAGATAAAGTTAATGAACGTGTGCTTTTTCCCTTCTGAAGTAATAAATGAGTCGTTCTAAGAGAGTCAGTAAACAATTTGTTATTTTGTGTTATGCTAAGTATATGTTGATTTGTGAGAATACATGTATAACTGTGTGCTTTCTCCCTCCTAGTCTGCTCATCACCTCCATGGGTCATATCAAGCTGACAGACTTTGGGCTGTCCAAGATCGGCCTGATGAGCCTGACTACTAACCTGTATGAGGGCCACATTGAGAAGGACACGCGAGAGTTCTTGGACAAGCAGGTGTGTGAAGGGAACAGGGTTCATCTCAAACAATGACCTAATCATCTGCTCGAAGCAATGGCCATGTTTGAGTCTCAAATGTCAGCATATCGATTACACTGTAAGATAGATCCTAGGGCATCACAAAAAATTCACAAACTGCAGTGTTTTCTGATGACCCTGGGATTAGATTCAGATTTAAATCTTCAGAAATCTGCAGAAAATGGAGCAGAGAAATATGTTCTCTGCCTGATGTACTCCTCTCACGAGGTCATGATGTGCCATCAAATAGACAGGACATCCGTCAGTTCATCAGACCTTTGATGTCTACAGCACACGCAATGGCTCCTGCTGAGTCATACATACATGCTCATTAGGCCGCACACCGTGACCTTTGCAGTCACATCTTTGATCATTCCCAAGTCAATAGAATGACTCACACACATGAATCAGAACAGCACACTGATGTCCTCACTGCCGTGCTTCAAGTGCGGAGTCAGCTCAACATGTCAGTGCCGAGCCTCTGCGTGGATATGGGCTTTCATTACACAGGCAGAGAGACCCACAGAGGTCACGGTCAAGGGTGCCAGGCAATTAAAATGGAAAGAAAGACTTGTGGATTAATGGAGGGGTGGAAGAGGGGGAGGAGGGATATCATTCTACAGGCGGAGGGGAAATGAATTGCATTCCAGAATGAATTGCTTTCCCGGAACAATGCTTCACAATACCTGCCAACCTGGCATAGCCAAACAAATCGGTCTGTAACCACACTCGAAGCAGTCTTATATATTGTGCCAAGTTATTTATTTTTTTTGTGGAGAGGTGAGTCGGTACAAACCAGCCCCAGTGACTGCATGAATTTGTTGGAGATGAATTTCCCACCAGTGCGTATAAAGCTTTTTTGCCCTGCTCTGTCTTGCTCTTATGCACCTGCTGACTTGTGATTGTCACCCGCTCTCAGGTGTGTGGCACACCAGAGTATATCGCTCCGGAGGTGATCCTGCGGCAGGGCTACGGCAAGCCGGTGGACTGGTGGGCCATGGGCATCATCCTGTATGAGTTCCTGGTGGGCTGCGTGCCCTTCTTTGGAGACACACCTGAGGAACTCTTTGGACAGGTCATCACAGGTGCGCTACACAATTGTTTCTCATCTCCTCCTCAGGGATAGATAAAGTACCTCTGAAGTATTTGTCTCTCTCTCTCATTCTCTCTCTCTCTCTCTCTCTCTCTCTCTCTCTCTCTCTCTCTCTTTTTTTTCGTTATTTATCTATCCATCTATCTCTGACTGCATTTTAGCCATCACTGACACCTGTTTCTCTCTTTCCCACCATTTGTCCCATTGCCTGTCACTATATTTAACATGTCACTCTTGCCGCATGTGTTTGTCCAGATGACATCATGTGGCCAGAGGGGGATGAGGCTCTTCCTGCTGACGCTCAGAACCTGATCTCCGCCCTGTTGCAGACCAACCCCATAGTCCGACTCGGAACAGGTGGGCCACTCCGCTAAAAATGGGAACATTTGCCGAGACATGCATTTACACATGTTCCATTCACTACTCAGCTGGGTATTGAATATTAATAATACATAGCTGTGTGCATTAAATGTGTATATGCCTGTGTGTGTGTGTGTGTGTGTGTGTGTGTGTGTGTGTGTGTGTGTGTGTGTGTGTGTGTACAGGAGGAGCCTTTGAGGTGAAGCAGCACCCTTTCTTTACTGAGCTGGACTGGAACAGTGTCCTGAGGCAGAAGGCTGAGTTTGTGCCTCACCTGGAGTCGGAAGAGGACACCAGCTACTTTGATAGTGAGTGTTTTAGGCTAGGTTTGTGTGTGTGTGTGTGTGTGTGTTTGTGTCTGCTTTATGTAGCCCACGGTTGAAGTTAAATATGTGCACTACACTCCCATGTTTGACTAGAGACAGGATATTAAAATGTTGTTTATACTGTATATACTGTGTATGTGTGTATGAGTGGGTGTATTAATCTCTACCCATCTTCTTTTCTTTCCTCTTCCTAGCTCGCTCAGACCGCTACCATCACTTACACTCGTATGACGAGGATGACACAAACGATGACGAGCCGGTGGAGATACGCCGTTTCTCCTCCTGTTCGCCTCGCTTCAGCAAGGTGACTCCCCTTATCTAAAATTCCCACCCACACCCTCCACCTTCCTCTCTTCCTCTCTGCCGCCTTCATTTCACCATCACTCTATCTCACACACGATCATTTCTCATTCTATGTCTGACTGCCTCCCTCTGTTTATGTTTGCCTTTATCTACTATCTTCACACCAGTCCAAACAGAAGCTTTACTCTGTTTCTGGGTCTCATACTCCACAGACTTTGTAATTTTAAACAGAACTGTTGTATATGTGCTTCACAACCTGGACACAGAATTCACCCTATTTCAGATGGAAGTTCACATTTTCAACCGAATATCTGAATCCATTTCTTAAAAAAAAAGAAGGAAGTGTGGTATTTGCACGGCCCTTCCTGGCATATACTCATTCAGACTCATCATGGTACGTCTTGTTCCTGAACTACAGGTGTACAGCAGCATGGAGCACCTGTGCCAGCTGGAGCACAAGCCCTCGGCCGTCACCAGAAGGGAACACAAGAGCCACAGGGAGGAGCGGGTGACCAAGAGAGAGAGCCTGGGAAGCCTCACGCTCAGGGATAAGACCTGGAGGACTGGCTCTCCTGAAATGTGAGTATGGAGTTGAAGCTGAGGCCCATTGGGACAAGCCTATCCAAAAAGGGCTTTTACAAAAGCATCACTAGTGGGGATTTCATTCAACTTATACGCATTGCATACTCGCAAAACAAAAATTCGGCTGAAGACTATGGGCATCTGCGTGTGTTTCCAGCAACTGTGTAATAAAAATGTGTGCGAATAACAAATGAACATCAGGCTAATCAAGTGAAATGTCCCAGCTGTGGGATCAAAACATAATGCCGTCAGGACAGAAACACAGTAAAATGCGAATATACGCAAATACACCTGTTTCCATCAACTTTAATTGCATCAAGCGCTAATCCACCCCTCTCAAGCTAATCAAATGTGTATTCGGTTTAGAGGACTGATGCGACTTTCTAGGTGTTTCCAACAAGGATTTCTTATTCGCGTGACTAAAACGCACATTAACAAGTTGGATGGAAACCTGGCTACTGTACTCCATTGTCAGTGTTTGCTGGCTTGCAATAAATCCTGTAATATTAGAGCGTACACTCTCAGTGTTAGGCGCCGCACAGTAATCTGATGTCTGTAATAAGACTCTTGCTGCCGAGTCATGTATACTCTACCTCTGCTGCTGTCATTTTACCACAAGCATCAAAAGTGAAAACAACTTTTCACAACTTTCTTTCCCCATTTTCCCCATACTGTTAACAAGCTAATGTCTTGTCGACCTATGTATTTTTAATGTTTTTAATTCTTCTCTCTTCCATTCTGCCCCTCCACACCCCCCTCAGGAAGCGTCTGTCCTGCTCAGAGTCCTCATTCACTGAGAGCGATTCCAGCCCCCCATCTGGCGTACGCCGCCGCTTCTCAGCGCTCATGGAAACACACCGCTTCGCCTCGCCGCTTGAGGCTGACGGCGAGATGTCCTCTCCTGTCGTCACCCGCCAGGCCACCATAAAGACCAGAGGCACGTCCCTGGAGGGAGCTACCATGCCCGCCCTTTCCAGCTTGGCAGAGCTCACCAGCAGCCCCAGGGACAGCAGTGGAGCGTCTGCTGGAGGTCAGTGGCGATGGGATATTCGGTAGGCAGTCAGGAGGATGCTTGAGGAGGTGCGGCAGGAAGTCTACAGCTGGTTAGCCAAGGCCACTGATGATAACTGTGGTCTTTTGTAGCATGCTTAACATAGCAGCAAATAATATAGCATTTCTATGCAAATGCAGTGTTCACTCCAAAATCTTCAGATTAAACATAATACGACATTAAGTGAGTGGTCTTAAGCAGACACTTTTATCCAAATTCACAGAGATTTGCAATGCTACACTCGAGACTTACTGTACCTGCATGAGGTTTTGATTAATAATTTGGTCTCTTCACTCATCTACAGACAAGCTGCTTAGACCAGCAGAGTCTGCAGCGGGTGCTGCTGTCCCTGGAGCCACTGCCGGCCCCCACCCTCCTGGTGCTCCCACTAGGGATCCGGTGTCAGGGGACCCCCTCGGGCCCCGTGCCACCAACGACCTGGTCCTGCGCCGCGTCCGTCAACAACAGCTCTCCGCTGATGACGAGAGGAGAAGTCCTCGCACGGGCACCAAGGTCATCAAGTCCGCATCCGCCACGGCCCTCTCTGTCATCATCCCCACAGGTACCCTCTATGGCCACTAAGGGGATTAAAACAGATTGAACAGATTTCAAACAGATTGAAAGAGTTTTCTGTTTATTTTTGCAGTAATAGAACTAAATTACTTTACTTCTCTTTCTTTTTTTATTGTGTATTCTTACTTCAAGCCTCAACTTGACATTAAGACTTTATATTGAACAAACAATAACACTGACATAATCCGCCCATTTCACATTTTCTCTATTTCCTTCTCTTTCCTCCCATCTGCGGTGTATGCTCCCCTTCTCTCCATCCACCCATCTCCGTCCATCCACCTGGACCTGCAGTGGAGCAGCACGGTACATCTCCGCTGGCCAGCCCCATGTCCCCACGCTCCATCTCCTCCAACCCATCCTCACGGGACTCGTCCCCCAGCCGGGACTACTCTCCAGCAGTTAGCGTCCTCCGCTCGCCCATCACCATCCAGAGGGCCGGCAAGAAGTATGGCTTCACGCTGCGTGCCATACGCGTCTATATGGGAGACAGTGACGTGTACAGTGTGCACCATATGGTCTGGGTAAGTGAATTAACTATGTTTTTGGAGTTTATGGGCGTACCTGTTGTTCAGTTTGATGTTTGTTTGGTGCCAGAATTATGGACTTATTTATGGACTTATATTTTAGCGCTGTGTCTGATATTGAGATTTCTTTGATCTTAGCATGTTGAAGCTGGGGGTCCAGCCCAAGAGGCAGGTCTTTGTGCTGGTGACCTCATCACCCATGTAAATGGAGAATCAGTCCATGGGCTTGTGCATACTGAAGTAGTGGAACTTATCCTAAAGGTGAGTGGAGCTGTAGGCTTCATTAGATGGGATAGGACAGGATAACTGCACGAAAGGATAACGGCTGCTTGACAATAGCAAATACACGTTCCACAGAGAACCAGTTAGCACCTAGTTTGTGAATACATAAAATCTTATTTTGTTCCATCCACAGAGTGGAAACAAAGTCACAGTGACAACTACGCCTTTTGAGAACACATCAATCAAGATTGGACCAGCACGCAAGACCAGCTACAAGGGCAAGATGGCTCGGCGGAACAAGAAGTCTGGTGCTAAGGAAGGACAGGAAAGGTAAACAGCCCTTTTATACATTTACATAAGTTCTGGAAGCTAAATATAGCTCCTCACAGCTAGGTTGTTAGCAGAAATTACCATTGTGGGTTGGTCTTTCATCTCTCTTATCTCTTTTCCTCTCTCTGTCTCTCCCCAACCTCTTTTTGTCTCCCTCTTTCTCCCTTGCAGCAAGAAGCGGAGCTCCCTGTTCAGGAAAATCACCAAACAGTCCAACCTGCTGCACACTAGCCGGAGTCTCTCATCCCTGAACCGCTCGCTGTCCTCTGGAGACAGCCTCCCTGGCTCGCCCACTCACGGCCTGTCTGCTCGCTCCCCGACGCAGACGTACCGCTCCCCGCCTGAGTCCGCCTACCTGGGTCAGTGCTCCAGTCGCTGCTCAGTACCCATAAAGACCACTCGGGGCTAATTTGCCTCCCAGATGTTGATGTAGGCGTACAGGGCCATTCAAGGGCCTTATGCTGTAACTTTCTAGATGTAGCACGTTAAAGACTAAATCAAACTTTTTGAGCAACAGAAAACATGCTAATTACATTTTTCAGGCAAAGAAGTTGATGTAGTGATAAGAGGTATAACAATGTTGAGCACAGACATCCGTGGATTGTTATCTAACTTATTTGTATGACATATACAGTATATAATATGCAGTATGTTGCTGTGGTCTGATATGTGTCCCCCATCTCTTTCGTCCCCCCAGGCACCTCGTCCCAGAGCAGTTCACCAGCCTCAAGCACACCCAACTCCCCGGCTGCCTCCCAGCACATGCGGCCCAGTTCCCTGCACGGCCTCTCTCCCAAGCTGCACCGCCAGTACCGCTCGGCACGCTGCAAGTCTGCCGGCAACATCCCCCTGTCCCCCCTGGCCCACACGCCCTCGCCCACAACCTCATCGCCACCACCCATCGCAGGCCACTCGGTGGGGAGCTCCAACACCACACAGGCCTTTCCTGCCAAGCTGCACGCGTCGCCCCCGGTCACACGGCCGCGGCCCAAGAGTGCCGAGCCGCCCCGATCCCCGCTGCTGCAGCGCGTGCAGTCGGCTGAGAAGCTTGGCCAGCCACCGCTGTCGTCCTTCCCTTCCTCTTCGTCCTCATCCTCCTCCTCCTCCTCGCTCTCGTCTTTCGCATCTCCGTCAGTTTCGGCCCAGGAGAGGAAGGTGGGGGGCCCCTGTGTGGTGCGCAAGCACGGCTTGGACGGCGCGCTCCACGGCGACTACCGACGCGAGCCCTTCCATTGTGAGCCGGCGCTGCAGAGCCTGCAGGAGATCGAGGGGGAGAACGCGGCTGGTGAGCGTGGCACCCCGGGGTCACCCGACGACAGTCCCACGCCCACCCCTACACCCACACATGGCCCCGGAGATGACCTGATACTGAAACCGTCGCGGAGGCTAGGCAGACAAGAATCGCCGCTGAGCCGAGACACCATCCTCACGGGGAAGGAGAAGGCTACATCTGAGACCCTGAAGCTTGATCCACAGTCTACCACGAAGGCTGACACCAAGACCTCCGTCAGCAAGGAGCCTTCAGCAGCCTCCCAATACACTGATTCACCAGCAGTCAAGGCCAAAGAGGCCTCTGCTGTGAAGCCTCTGCCCAACCAAGCAGCACATACCCCGGTTGCCACAACACCTAAGGTCTCCACTAGTTTTCAGTCCCCAGTCTTTAGCTCTTCCAGCACTGTAGCCACCTCCTCCAGCTTGACAGCCAAATGCTTAGAAAAGGGCCCATTAACTCCCTCTGCTCCTTCCCCTAGGGCATCAGTCCAAGAGCAGGGTCAGCAGACAGGCCAGAAAGTAGCCACGTCTGGCTCTCTGGCCCAGATCCTCGACAAGGGAAAAGCTTTAGGGCAGACTCAAGCAGACAAAGGCACTGCATCCAAAACAGCTACCCCAGAGGCCACCAAAGCAGGTAAAGGGTCTGAGACAGTGGGGAAGAATGGGCCTGGGCTCAAGGAAGGTACCGGGATTGGTGAGAAACAGTCAGACGCTAAAGCCAAAGCTCTAGGCTCTCCAGCTACAGACCCAGGCCCAGCTGTTGTGAAGCCCAAGGAGGGGAAGACCTCTGGCCCATTCGTCAGTCATCGAGGTGCCCGAGAAGAGAAGCGGTTCCTGGAGGTGGTGGAGGAGCACCCCGCTTCACCCTCTCCGACAGCCGTCTCTCCATCTTCAAGTAAGTCACGAGCCGCCTCCCCCGGAGACAAGGCCAGTTTTGTCACCCAGCTAACCAGTGTAGCCAAAACAGTGCTGGGGCCTATGAAGCTTGGTTCCCAGGACGGGGGAAAGGCCAAAGACGGGAGCCCAAAAACAACTGAGGAGAAGCGAGGAGGGTCATCAGGCAAGTCTGAGGCCTCGCTCGGAAGTCGACGCGGGGCCACGGGAACATGGCCTGGCCCTGGCTCATCAAAGTCAGATAAAGCCAAGAGCTCCAAGAATCACTGATCACGTCAAGCCAATTCCAAATGCCTTTTAGGAAATAAAAAATGAAAAAAAAAGGAAATTTCATAATAGGAAATTTCGTAATATCTCGCCAAGTCAGTTAAGCCTGCTTGACTACAAAAAGAAGAAACATATCATCAGGCATTTTTATCGGAAAAAGTAACACAGAAAAGTAGATCCAAGAAAGGTGCTTCAATAACTGTTGTCAAATGTATGTGCAAATGGTGTTATATGTATGTTCAACATCATAGGTGTATATAGGATAAATATGTATGTTTTCTTAATGCATGTTTCACATAAAAAAGAATGAAGAAAGACCTAATGCTAGTGAACATTGTGAACATTCACCCACTCACCACCTCTCTCCCACTGTCCATGGGAACTGCATATCTACAGTCAGGTTTTTGGAGCATAGCTCAGAGAATAGAGTAGCATTACCTGAGCTATAGCGATGATATAACTGGGATCTTATATGTCCACTCTGACACCAAACTTCATCTCTTATAAGACACTGCAGCACATGAGCGTTAGTTTATTGCACGATGCAAAACACAACTTGATGCGACCGAGTAAATGGGATAGAGAAACACACATGGACTTATTTGTGTGCAATGAAGATTGTAGCTGAGAAGTGAAAAAAATAGGTTTTGTAACTGTGATCGTTGCTGAAAATATGTGAATGGAAGACTGCTGTATGGCAGCTTTTTGCTTTAACAGAGCTTATGCCTTGGAGGGTAAGATTGATAGTGACAGACTTGCACAATGCTCGCTGGAGTTGCACATCAATTTGTTTGGAAAACAAATTCCTGGCCAGTGGTCTTCAAGCCGAGTTTAAATGGTGCACGAGGATGGGCTGTCAGCGAAGCCCTGTGGTGGGACCCTGCAAATTGAGTCTATGAGGGGTTACCATCAATGCCCAAACAGCCTCTCGGGCTTTCAAAGAGTTAGGGAAAGTGATGTCACAAAGTACGTCCTGTGCATGCTTTCAAATGTGAAGTCAAAGTTAGTGTAATGTCCATCAAGCTCAATGTGCTCCAAATGATCAGAGTGGGCATGTGTATCCATCCATTCAATGCACTGTCTGCACTTGGAATCTTGACAAAAAGACTGCTTACCAATCTCTTCCGTGCTGTATGCAAAAGACATCTTTGTTCTGTGGTGTTGTCTCATAGAAAGAGAAGCTGTGATGTTGTGAACAATGCATTGGCAGTCCTTGTGGGGACTCGCAGTCAGACCATTTGTTCGATCTGTCATCTCTGAGTTTCTTCTAGATCCTTTTTCATAACCATATCTATTCTGCAACCAAGTTCTGTTTGTTAGTGGCAAAAACGATTCACATGAAGTTATACAGAGCCAAATCAGAGTACTTACGCATAGGTGTTTTTGTGCCATTTTAGCTGTCTCATTTTTTTTTAATTCAATTAGAGATGTTTGTGTGAGTACTTAATGCAAAATGAATAAACAGATGGTTTTCTGTGTGTGAGCGTGTGTGTGTGTGTGTGTGTGTGTGTGTGTGTGTGTTACAAATTTATGATGTAGTGGTAGAACCTTCGGTCTGTGATCTGTCATATGTATGACATTTCCATCTGGGTGTCTGTTGCCTGTCTCTGTGTCTAGTTTTGTAGGCATAGATTCTGTTGCCTGAGGTACAGTACACTTATTGTCTTGGTTAGGGGCAGAAGCTGTTAAAGAATGCACTTTATTTATGTATTTCTTTAATTTTGTAAGATTTTT
>JAVQKI010196637.1:0-13045 GCA_036025975.1 Nematalosa erebi
TGGATTCTTCTTTTTCTTGTGAGCACAGGAATAGAGAATGACATGGGCATCCTGGGTCCCTGCTTGTTTTCAAAGCCACTCTCAGTACAGGGACCCACAGCATATCAGACAAAAAAGGCATTTCAAGAGAGTTACATCTAATATGAAGTCTTTGCTAGTTTGTGTACAATTAATACCGAAATCAGCAAGATCATAGGCCTTTTAATTCTTGACAGTGCCCTTTTTCTGTGCTTGTACGGAAACCATCTATAGTGAGCTGTCTTTCCCCCTGCCGCTTCATGACACCATTGTTTAAGATGGCCATCAGTGTGCCTGATTTTAATTGTAGGGAGGGGTGGGCAGCAGGCAGCCATGCTATAATTTCATCTGAAAAATATGAGCTTTATTTAGTCCCTGTGGAGTGGTTAGGGGGCAAACGTACAGAAATGTGGGCCTCTACGTGCTGATTGGCTCTTTACTCGGGGAGCCGGGGCCCGGTGGCGACCAGCAACTTTCATGTGGCCGGGCATGCGGTCCTGATGACGGGCTCGGATGTGCTCCCTGACCCAGACCATAATGGACAACTTTTGCCCGCCGGAAGAAAATTACAGCCCTTCTGGAATGCTGCTGCAGTTGTTATTATTTTTCTATCTTATAAAACACAGGAGTACATTGCCACAACCCTTGAGAGAAGAGGGACAAATAAAGAGAAAAAATAAAAAAGGAGACCCCTTTGTGTTTATTTATTTATTTATACATAAAGAGTCTTATGTTCACTACTCTCAGATTGGGGTAATACTGCTTGCGGAACGTGCTGTATATCAGACGAAAAGGACGAGGATGATTTGAAGCGCATTTCAAACACACGCTATTGTGTGCAGGGTTCACGGTCCAGTCAGGCCAAATTACAGACGTCCAGCAATCCTGTCTCCAGCAGCCTGGCAGTGCTGTGGCCTCCTCAACTATGGTGCAATAGTGGTCACTGGTCTTTTTTTTTAGTGGTGGGGGGGTATTGTGCTTTGAGAAAAAACAATCCCATGATGGGCCTTGGCCACAGCGTTGGGTACACATGCCCCAGAGAAGCTCTGTTTGCCGTAATTCACTTTCGCTTCTTGAGCAAACAAACTGGCCCAGGACAGATGTGCTTCAGCACAGTAGTCACTGTCTCAAAAAAAAAAAAAAAACATCTGTGAGCACAAAGCATTCAAAACATGGAGCCCTGTGAAAGATTCAGCAGTTGCCACTATACAGTTCTGATGTGCCTGTTACAACCTGGCTGTCAATTTGATTGGCCAGTTTACTCTTTACCATCTGTACTTGTCATGAAAACAATTCCCTCATGACAGCCACATGACGTGGATACAGGTGAACCTAGCCGACGGGAGATTCTGAGCTTTCGAGCAGACTTCAGATGGCAGACATGTCAGATTGTGTTGTAATTCCGGTTAACACGAAGTGGTAATGAACTGTTGTACTGTCTGTTTGCCCGCCTGCAATGCACTAATTACATTCACTCTTACAACAGCAAGAAGCATGCTTCAGTTCACAGGTCTTCTAAACACTCCAAAGAAAAAACGCTTTCCTTGGAAAAAATCAAGCAATGCCTCTGGCCCCAGTGCATTCGGGTATGACTTAAAGTGAAACATCAAGCATCTAAATGGCTTTGGTATTTTTGGCCTTTTGAGCTTGTGGTGAGGCTTAATAGGGGCAGCGTGGCAGCATGTGCTCTGTGTCATGCCCACAGAGGTCAGCATTAAGCCTGGCAGGTCTCTGGTTTGGCCTGGGCCGTGTTGGCAGCATCTGGCAAACAGCTACAGGAGTCACACTGAGCCAAGCAGCTAAGTCACTTTTGCCGCGTCTTCTCCCCCCAAAAAACGGGCCCTGCCAGAATAACGCCAGGCGAGAGGCCCGATGAACAGGTGTCTGTAGCCACCACCGCCCCACTAGGCGAGTCGATTCCATCAACTCTGAAGGGACACAAAGAGGGACTTGGAGTCTTCATCTGAGCAACTGAAATTTGGAGGCAGCAGAGAGTGTAGAGGGGTGGGTTGAGGAGGGGGAGACCTTTTATTTTCAGTCCAAGAGGGGTGATTTCACATGTTTGAAGTGAGAAAGATAGAGATCTGAGTGTAACCCCCTAGTGTTAATGCTGAACTGCCACAGGGGTGTCTGTGTAAAGTGTATGTGTGTGTGAAGTGTGCTCAAATAACACAATCTCATCTTCAGGATCAAAGGAGATGAGAGAGAGCCTAAGGGTGGATGTTAGACCCTCCTGCTGATCCCTGCTAAGATCTTCTCCACTCTCTCTCCCTTTCTCTCTTTGACACACACACACACACACACACTCTATCTCTCTCTCTCTCAAACACACACACACAGCAGGTTTACATCTACTCTATCCAGGACCAGAATTATATTTGTGTATTTCTCACATCTAGAGTAGCAACACGTACTGTAATGTTGGCCTGGTTGGCTATGAGCTCACCATACTGGCAGCACCACAAGCCAAAGCAGCCTTTGGCACAGAATACTACAGAGCAACAAATCAGTTAGGGCAAAAGTGAGATCAAATGACAGCATGTGTGACAAGATAGGTGCGTAAATCCCTTTGGCATATCTCCAAAACAAGGCCTGTCATTCAGACAGTTTGTACTTCATGCATGCCTAATATATTGTATGTCTGTGTGTGAGGCAATCAGTGATGCAAGTGTTAATTAACTGCTGATGTGCGGGAGTGACTTGCATACTTGGCACGGCCTACCGCCTGCATAGAGGTGTGCTGGAGAACAATAGTGTTCAGTGTAAAGAGGAAGTGCCCTCCGACGTCAGCGCCGCAGCTTTGCCCTATCGTCAGCACGCCGTGGGAGTGATGATTGCTGTGCCAGTGTCCGGTCTGTATTAATGCTCTTGCTTAATCGTGCCAGATACAAGGCACGGGTTCACCCACCAATTCCACCTCATTCTCAATGGCTTCCTTCCTGTCATGTGGCGCCGTTGGACAGGTCTTTGATAATTGTGTATGTGTGTGTGTGTGTGGAGGGGGGTTGCAGATAGGGCCTTTGAAGGGACGTCTTGCTCTATCCCCCTGGAGCGCTGTCAGTCTGAATGGCACCTGAGCGCTGCCTTGGCCCTGTTCAGAGAGATAGGGATCACAGCTGGACAAGCTGTCTGCTCTCACTCACCGGCGACCTGAGAGCGAGAGATCACCTCGTCACCTGGGAGACAAAGGCTCCAAAGTGAGTGTTGCGCTAAGTCAGGCTGCTCGCTTTGACCTGTGCGGAAAAAGTTCACAGAATAGCTGCAGAAAGCCTGACGCATCTTGTTTAAAGGCCATCTTCTCTAAAGCGGACACCCTCCTAAAACTTAGGACCTACAGGACAAGAATGTGGGGTGGAAGAGTGTGAGGAGGTAAAGTAAGTTAAGAAAAAATGGCCATGATGAAAGATTACCGCAAACTACTATGTCAGAAGGACAGTCAAAACCATGTTAAAAGAGAGCAATTTGTGAAAAAAGCTTTAATTGATAGAAGATGGCATTTTGCCTTGACAGTGCAATCTCTTTCAAGTAAAAGCATAAAATGCCATCCAGCATTAACCAGTACTACTGCCATCCAGTAATCACAAAAACACAACCCTGTCATTGTACAAATAAGTCCAACATCTCTACACCTACCTACAGTGAGTCATTTCCTTTATCAAAATGGCTTTCACATTATTTATTTCTTCCCTGAATTTTCCACAAATTCACACACCTCATACAAATTAATTTTCGATGGTTTGGCAATGGTTATCACAGAATTGATAGCATGAAGTAAGGGCATTGACTATGGTAACATGGTTACATCAATTTGTCGATACATCTTGAAACTTAGACTACACCTTTGCCATTGTTGAACTGACATTATTGGGTCAGCATGATGCGTCTATTGTAGTGTGATAGTCATGGTGATACGATCTGATCAAGACCAATCAATTGGCAATCCAATAATTGCTTAGTGAAAACACAACCCTGTCATTGTGCAATTGAATCAAGCATCTCCACACCTACATACAGTGAGTCATTTCCTTTCAAGTACTTATAAAATGGCTTTCAGATTATATATGGCTTTCCTGAATGTTCCACAAATTCACACACCTCATGCAATAGAATTTTAAATGGTTTGGCAACAGATATTGCAAAATTGACGTCAGGAAGTTAAGTTATATAAATTTACAGATCCTTCTGGAAACTTAGACTGCACCTTTGCCTGCCATTGTTGAACTGGCTTGTGGCAGCATGATACATCTAATGTAGTATGATAGTCCTGATGTTATGATATGATCAAGACCAATCAACTGGAAAATGGAGAATGTGTTTGTGTTTTCTGCAGGTAGAATTTACAGGTTTGTGAAGTAAACTGGACTCAGTCCATTCCACGGTGAAACTGTCAACATAAATCAAGAGAATAAATCACACTCCAAATTTCTGAATAGCTCTTTCTGCAATAAAACGGTTTGAAAGAGCATTTCTCAACTCTTGTTTTTGGGCACACATCCCTCCTGAAAGCCATCCAAGGGGCAAATATCACTGGGCGCTGACTGCAGCGAAACCGTGGTGGGGAACCCAAGGATGAACCCCTATGCTGTAAACCAGCACTACATATCTGGTTGGCATTGGCTCTTCACTGGGCTTCCCATTAACCGGCAACTCTCTGTAAAGGCAGTGTGCTTGGCTTCGAAGTCGACCTTGTTAAATACCCCCTTTTAAACATCCTGCCCAGACCCCAAGACCAACTCACTTGATTATAAATAGCATCTTTGTGGGGAGCATTTACAGATATCTTCATGTGGGAAATATACTTCTATTTTAACTTTTACCCTTGAATTTTTCTCGACCAGAAAAATACCACTTACTCTCCCCCCAACCCCACATCTCTCTCTCTCTCTCTCTCTCTCTCTCTCTCTCTCTCTCTCTCTCTCTCTTTTACACACACATACACACACACACACACACACACACATTCTCCTCTTATCCCGCCCCAGGCAACATGTCTAACCATCTCCTGAGTGTAATTACGATGTTTAAAGGGAAATTATCTGTAGATTGCTAGCTTCTTTGTGCATTATCATAACAACACTTAGGGACTGGGGGTCGCCATGTGCCGCGCCCTCTCCCCGTTTTTCACTCTTTTAACCAGAAGCATGTGGCACTACACATGTTTGCTCCTGAGTGTCTGGGCTTGCGTGAGTCTTGTGTGTATGTGTGTGTGTGTGTGTGTGTGTGTGTGTGTGTGTGTGTCTGTGTGTGTTCACATGGCTTGCATTTACGTGTCTGTGTATGTAAAGGCTGTATTTTTAGCTGGCTCTGATGGTAAGCGGTCACGGAGAAGGGGAGAAAAAAGTGCGGTGGATTTCTGGTGGACACATGTCCCCACAATCTTTCCTTCTGCCCTCTTCTCCTCTCCTCTCCTCTGCTCTACTCTGTGGTCAGATGGGAGGCAAGCAGTCTCCAAGAGGAGAAGTGGGGACCCACAACCTAGCATGAAGTGTCCTACAATGGAAACTGGGCCCTGCACCTGCCAACACTGCACACTCACTGAAGCTAAGCTAGCATCATTGCCTCCAAAGAGCCAGGCCTCGGACCTTTGAGTAAAATTCTATAGTCTCATGGGATTTAAGAGTTTGCATGTGATGATCTGTTCATTTCATTTGTCAATCACAGCAACCTGACCATGTCACACCTTACAGTGCAGTAGCCCACACTAGGTGTGTCACATTTAACTACATAAGATGACTCATGCTAATTTAAAAAATCCTTTTGCAAATACCATGTCTAACCGCGTAATTAAAACCAGTAATCACTGAAACACAGGTTGGCACTGTACCAATGGGTCAACACACCTTTCACTAACGCATCAAAAGCTTTCACAACGTTTCACTTTGTGCAAAGCATCTGAAACCTATCCATTCAGATACATTTGCTTCCTGATGGGCAGATCTTTCTGCTTCAATCACTACTGCTTGGTCGTCCTGACCATGTCACGCGCTGGAACTAACCATTAGAACGTCCGTCAGCCCTTCCTCTGTTCACTGACTGATCAGCAAACCTAGGAAACGTACAGTAGGCCTAAAGACAGATCCCTGACGCAGTGGTGGAGCTAAATTAGAAATAGAGCAGAAGCACTAGTCTGGATAACTTTCCACATCCTTATGAAAAAAAAAAAAAAGAAAAGAAAAAACGGCAAATTTTGTTTGACCAATTCAGCCCTTCAGAGTGAATGACAGGTTGAGAAGAATATCTGACACTTTTTTGTTCCAGACATTCTCAAATCTCAGATACAGGTCTGAACAAAAAAAGCACTTAATGCAATGAAACAAAGCGAGAATTGTGAACACGATGCCAACTGTCATTCTATACTGCTCAGGAATAAAAGAGGTTTAGTCATGTCTGAACACTGTTACCATGAAAGCTGGCCACCTGTTGTATCTGGCAGCCACTTTCGTGCCGTTGGTGTAAGGGCTACAACAGCAAGTTATACGTTTACACACTGTCAAACTTAACCAACTTTAGGAGCACAGAACTGTTGAGTGGACTCCTTCCTGGTGTCAAAACGAGAATCTGCTGTAAAAGTACCAAAAAAGGGTAACAGGTTCTTGTTCCTTGTAACCTCACTGCCAATGAACGGGCTGGAGGGTGTGTGTGTGTGTGTGTGTGTGAGAGAGAGAGAGAGAGAGAGAGAGTGAGGGGCCACAGCCACAAATGAATGAATGACACTGATGTCAAACACATGTTAGTCGGAGTCCTACAGAAATAGACAGCCCTATTTAGAGGGATGGTTTGCATGCAGTCTCCCAACACTGATGTTTGCAATCTGAAAGCCACAGCGGGTTTTTACGTGATCAGTAATTCACAAAAGTGGTTTCAGAAAGAATCCATCTGCCGCTTTTTTGTTTTCACTGTTGCTATGCACATGTGCTAAAATATCATTGGGCAGAGGGAAAAAAGAAAAACAAACGGCAAGGAGAGAGCAGAAACTATGCCGGGCGCCATCCAAGAATGATCATATTTCCCCAAAAGAGTCAAAACCCAAATGTTTTCAGTAGCAAAAGAGTAAAACCAAAAGTACTTTTGTGGGCCATCAGAACGAATTAGGGGTTTTGACAAGTGACTCTCTGTGTCCTGCAGCTGTTAAATTCTCACAGTTTCCAGCAAAAAAGAAAACCATCATAGTCAAAAATAATATGAATGACTAGGAGCTGGGAAATATGTGTTTGGTAGTGGTTAATTATGGCACAGTTTTTTTTTTTTGCTTCTCTGTGTTCCCATAAATAAGGCACAAAAGGACTACAGGTGTACAACTGCACCACTGAACGAAAAAATAGCCTGTTGTGCTCCATCACAGATGGGCCTTTGATCACAGGTGAATGGCTTTAGCGCAATGGAAATCTCTAACACAACGTCACTCTTGGAAAACTAAGAACGCCTAACTTGCTCCAAGTTTCCCATGGATGTTCTCATGGCTCATGAGCCAAGAAAGGCTTTAGCAACATCATTCACCAGTTAGTGGACTTTCTAGCTGTATATTCAACTGATGCACTACTACCTCTACATTGTCAATATTAACCATGACCTCTCTTCAAATTGGATTCAATTCAGTGTAAAGTTTATTAAGGGATATTCTGTGATTTTGGCAAAAGTTTGTTGATTGCAATGAGTAGTCAGTAAATTCCTGTCCTCTCTCCCGTGCTCCTAAGGCTACATGTTGACTGGCTTGAAATGTTTATGGCTCTGAGCCACTGTTTGTCTCCCATTAAAATTTTGACATGCATAGGCAATTAAAGGTGCCCTGCCACAAAAAAAAAAAAAAAAACATTTTTACCGGTTTTTGAAATATGATAAACTATATGAGTTTGTGTATGTATGGTGTATGTCTGGGTTACGTTATCCTGCTTGTCTCTAAACCACTGGCGGATGGCACTGTATAATCACCCTATCCGTGCTCTCCTGTATTTGATAAGTGCATGCCCCACAGAATCCTAACTATGCCAGATCACCGAATATCCGTGAAATGAAGATGACAGGCAGAACTGCAATGGTCTTGTTTTTCGTTTTATACCTAAATTACAGGGGCTAAGGGACAAACAGCTGCAATTACTTTTCCATTCTTTTTCCATTATTTTTTCTGTTAGCAAGTCTCAAAAATAACGGCATGTCAACTTTGACGAATACAACAGGCTTTGTAAGTTTTCACCTGTTGTTGTAACAGTAACATTGAAATAATGAAACCCTCACAAGCTTACTGCTGCAGTGAGCATGCATAATTTTTTCCTCAGCTTCCTCTGAAATTTGATATTCCAAAAAGTTTTCTTCTTCCCTTGCAGTTCTGACATTAGCAAACCATTGTAAATATATTCACTCAACGTGCCATCAGAGCAGCGAATCAGAGTACAGCTCATTATCATGGGTGGAAAACAAGGTGCTTTACTCTGGGGTTATTTCAATAGATAACAGGTCTCCTGGCACTGTTTTCAGCCCAACTGAAGTTACATAACATCTTTTGGAGATGTTACTCTAGATGTATGGCAGGGCACCTTTAATTAGATTTGCTGGCAGCACTTGATAGTTCTTGCAGAGAAAAATCATTTACATGACAGACCTAATCCTGATTAGGAGTCTGGGTTGAGATGATACAGGTTGCCCAACACACACAACACAAAAGCCATCACATACCAATACCAGATTTTGGAGTTTCAGGTGAAACCCAAAGAAACACGAGAAAGACTGAGTACTGCAGTTAAGGCCAGGACAGATGTTTGCCGGTCACCATGGCAGCATTTCAAACGTGAAGTAGAGTACGTAGTCATGACTTGCGCAAGACCCATTAAAGAGCTTTTTCCATAACAACTGTACCGTGTGTTCTGGAGGAGTGGCTGTTAGTGTGGGAAGAGAGCAATATCAGAGTTGTCAGGTAACATCAAAAACAAGATCAGCCAGAAGAAATCACACAACTGACGCAACTAACATTCTCATCTGGTGTGTGTGTGTGTGTGTGTGTGTGTGTGTGTGTGTGTGTGTGTGTGTGTGTGCGAGCACGTGCTCAAGTGTCAATATCATTGTATGCATGGATGAGTCTGTGTATATCGAAGCCTAGCTGCATTTAAGAGTGAATTCTGCATGTGCACTGCTTTTAAACTCAGCCATCACTGTATCTTAAAAACACGGCTGAAGTCAGATCATGTCTCTCACACTGATGTTGGAATGTTTAAGTGGATAGAAAACATTGCTGGAGGAGTGTGTATTGCATAAGCAGTGGCAGCCCGGTGCTCCACCATCTAAAGCCCCCCCCCGTATTACCTCCTTTCCCTTAGTGTCACTCACATCAGGGCTCTCTCCATGGCGGCCCAGACTTTGATCTTTCCTCAGGAAACCAGCTTCCATGGCAACATGAAATCAAAACACAAACTGAGTGACCTGCTGTCTGCTGTTGGCTCAGCTGGTTATTGGCCAAGATCCTCAGATTCAATGTTTAGTGCTTATCAGGTAGAGAAAGTTGGGAAAGCACTTACGAAAGTGAGCCCAATGCCAAGGCTTAACAGCACTGTAAGCGTTTCCATTACAGAGGAGATGACATGGCCAATGTGCCACATGCAATCAAGCAACAAGAGAACTACACTGAGTCACTGTGCATTGGCAGTTTGGCCTAGTGAGAGGTCGTGTGTAGTTTAATTTAGTGGTTGGGTTGGTCGTGTGGTTAAACAGTATATTATTTGATAAACAATTTCTCATGACAAAAAATATTAAGCTATATTTCTTTCAGAGGCAAAAAGTTCTGGAATTAGAATACATTGCAGATTGCATGCCCATATGCAACCACATGCATGTGTTAAACATGTGGGTTTTAGTGTCCAAGTCCAAGTTTCCGTTTGAATAAATGGCTTATTATGACACAAAGGTATTTTGTTTGCACAAACATTTATTTGTAGGCTACTGTGGCTACATTTTAGCAGTGGGTTAGTTATTGTTTTGATGTTAATATAACTGCTTGCCAGAGACACAGGGACTGACTTCCATCACACCCAGGACAACATAATTACAAATACGGGCCTAAAATGCGAATGTTTTCTTTATTCTTGCAAAAACGCTCTGTTAAAGGCTAATCAATGTAGGCCTAGTATAGGGAAACTGGATTAAGGCATCGGGCAACATGGAAACTTGCCACCTTAGCAACATGGCTTCAATGAAACGGTTTACTAAGATAGCACGCTATTTGCTGTCGACTGTTCTTTTCAGGTTCCATGACCTATTGATTTCGCCAAGGCACTCCTTTGCCATTTTAATGACAGGACTCGCACGACAAGTATTGTTCATTGACGTCACGCAGGAGATCACAGTCGGCCTGAAGCACACCTGAAGCAAGGGCTTCCCCAGGACTGGGTTGCTAGGCACCGGAGTTCCGATGCTGAAACAAACAAGGAGATTCCCTCTTTGGCACACCTCACTGCGACCCTTTGGAATGACACGCTGTAGGTCAGAGAGCACAAATGTGTGTAAAAAGGGCCACGCTTGCGTGCAAGTAGCCTAGATTCGTTTCAGGATTAATAGACAACGAGTTTGTAAATGCCATAAAGTTCTGGCACGTGGAATGGAATATCCTTTCGACACTGCAAGGTGTCACACGGACGTCACTATGATAGGACAATTCGTTTGTGAATTTTGGAGTGTGTATGGGCACTTAAAACCATGCTGCCCTTTAAATCCGAAACTGCAAAGAGATATTTCGAAGCGTCGCCATAGTTGATTATACCATACTTAGCAGCATTTGTTGAGACTTTTATTTCATAATGCATCGGTTAAAGGCTTAACAAACGCAAATGCGTGGAAAAGTAGCCTACCAATAAATCCAAAAACAAAGCAGACACATGGAAGGCAGCCAGATTTGTGACTTAGGCTATATCGTGTGAACATACTTTTACAACAAATGATTAACTTGACATGTAAAAGTTTACTTGCGCGAGTTCTGGAATGCAAGATTTGCTTTGACGCACATTTACTGCCGCCCACGCAGTCGTCCTGCAGGTGAGATGGGGTGTTTTGCAGTCAGGCGCCAAAACAGTTGCCATAGCAAGTATAGGGAGCGCGTAGGTGAAAGGTAAGGTAGCCTTGGTAATGTAACATTTGGAACCCCATGGTTGTGTTTTGCCTCAGGATTACGTCCAAGGCCACAAGATAACTATTACAAAACACAGGAAAACATAAGAACTGCAGTTTTATTGCTCTTTTATTACTGTCATAGACTGCAATTTACAAGGACTATATTTTGAACAGCATGCATGTAAATGCTACCCTTTATTGCAGATATGCTTTATTTTTGGACATGGAAAAACATGTAGGAAATGCAATGCCCTTTTATTGACTATATATTCCCAGATCTTATCAGGGCTTTGATCTGACAGCCCAGCAGAACACAGAAAACTGGGACAGAAAACCTTTCAAACTGTCAATCAAAATGGCTTTGGTCATGCATGGCATGACCCCTGCGTGGGCATGGGGAGTTTACTTATTTATTTATGTATTTATTTATTTGTACAGTCTAAGCAGGCCTGCTCTTCTAATAGACAAAAGTGAGCAGACAGGTAAATAAAAACGTAAATGAATACGGAGAGGAACTGGCCTCCTGCGGCCGATTCCCTCTGCTCCATGGATTTGAGAGGTTCCTGGAAACCCTGTGGTGAGCAAGTGGCTCACAGGCCTAAAGAGAGAGCCATGACCTCACCTCAGTCAAGGGTCTGGCGGTGTGGGAAACAATGGCTGCTCTATGAGCAGTCCCGCCACCCCCCCACCCCCTTCAAAAAAAAAAGAAGGCCAGAAGGAGGCCTCTAGGGTGAGATGGCGTAGCACTGGTCCGATGCCTTAGTCACTTCCTCCAGTGCATTCCTTAGGCTTTAGCCAGCACTGGATGAAACAAGCAGGTGACATCAGAGGCCCAGTAGCCCACATAACACCACAGTGGAGCATTAAAGACACATATTTAAATTTAGATATAGATCTCTTTTTCAGCAACTGAAATCTCTCCAGTGTACAAACAATGAATCGTGTGCCATGGACTGGTTTGAGAGAACTCCCAGAAAAAGGACCGCAGGGTTATAGCAGGTGCCTTGAGGTAAAGTCTCTGAACACAACTACATCTGTACATCTACATCTACACCACACACCACCAGCGATGTAACGGTCGAATTTGTCAGCGTGAAAGTGTAATGCAAGGTCATTTTATCTCAGGCATGGGTACAGGGTGTCCAGTTCTAGATTTAAGAAATATGATAGGAAGTTGGCCATATACTGTTAATGATATGGAGTTCTATATTATTATAGTAATATACTATATATATAATTAATGACATTGCCTTTGCTGCAAGGTGGGCAGCATATGTTAGAGAGAGCGGGAATGATGGGGTCAAACTGATACAGATTAAGGAACACAGTAGTCTGCATGGCCAAAGATGGCTAATGAACCGGGTTCTAAATGATCTTTGCCATTGTCCTTAAGGCTGTAATCTGGCTAAGAATTTATTACTTTTTTCGTTACTTTTATATTGTATTGCATTGTATTATATTGTAACTTTTATATCGTTCTCACCAAAAATTCTATGAAATATTATATTAATTTCAATACCAGTTTTCGTCCATCCCTAGAGTTGAGGGAAAAAAGTCATCCACTGTCAGGAAAGTGTGCCACAAGCTTCCTGTTTGAATAGCTAAAACTAACAAATGCAGCAGCTTCCCAACTTCCAAAGAACTAATGCTACATGAGCCAAAACCACCAGTCACATGGTTGTGGGGGGTGGACTTACACAGCTGCTGAATAGCCCAAGTCCTGTTCTGGTAGGATCTGCCTATTATTGCTACCGAGGCAAGCAATGCTTTTTCATATCGCTTTACAGGCAGTCTATGGTCATAAACAAAGTAAGCACAGCAAAGACTAAACTGTTTTCAAAAGAGGTACTTTATATGATTTCAAGAGTGAGGACAGGTCAACTGTTTGAGAAATGAGGAACAAAGCTGGTAGGAATTAAGTTGACAGTATCGTACC
>JAVQKI010196981.1:0-10335 GCA_036025975.1 Nematalosa erebi
TCATTTTAAGTCAGCAGGTCCCTTTTTATGTAAGTTTTACAGAATGGCAAAAGGGAAGTAACCAAGTAATGGAAATTTCAGTCGCTCTGAGCTCTGTTTTTTTCTTTTTTTTTGATTTCTAAAAAGAGTATTTCTTTTAGAAGAGTAATTCTAAAAGGTATTTCTTGTACAGTTTCATGGAAACAGATTTATGCCTGACGTAAACCATCCTTCCTATATTGCCATGTTCACACCTCGGTTCTGTTCTACTCTCTGTTCTATGAATGATCAGATCTTATGTTAAGGATAACATTCTGTCAGGCAGTGATTATCGTAGAATAACTCCCAGCGCTCAGCAGAGGGCTTTTGAATTTTTCTAAAAGGGAATTATTCCACGATTATGACCACCTTGCAGAACGTTATCCCGCTTATTACACGGCTGCCTATTGAAGATATCAATAGCATGACAGCAAAGCATTTTCATCATTGCCTTCATAGTATTTTTAGTGATTAAGATAGATAATAGCTTCTGCAAAAAACAGTAGTGTGTTTACTTACAGATCAGGTGATTGGTTATGGCAGCTCTGTTTCACTTTCCTTGATGGTGGTCTGTTATACTGAACAAACCATATCTTTGTTCACACTCACCAGTTCCAAATCATTGGTATGGTTCATCATGGTTTCGGCAGCATGTGACGGTCACATTAACCCCAATCTGTCAGTGACCACTGTATAGCTGTTACTTTTTTAAGAAACTTTCTTTAAGAAACCTTTCTCTTAGAAATTTAGAAACACATTTAAAAACTGCAAACAATCTCTGTATGGCACCAGTGGTCTCACTTTAAGAGCTTTTTGGCTATGCTAGTCACTTGTGTGAGACCACAGGTAAGACTGTGTTTAATCATATTAATTTCAAATTATTTTATTTCACACTCTCATCAACGATTAATACAGTCTGATTGATACCTCCATTGTCTTAATGGCTGCTGCTGTCCCCAGGTTTGCCTTGGGTAATGAGCTCATTAATTTTGCATGGAGGCACGCTCATCACGACCTACCTGTTAGACGGTGTTTCATCACTGTCACCTGAGAGATGAATATTCATCATGTTGGTTTAGCGATCATCTACCTGTAGTTATCTTTTGTTCCTCCGGGATAAATGAGTCAGTGATCGGACCTTATCCATGAAATGAAGTGTTTTAAATGGCTTAATTGCTGCTCTTGTAACATCTCTTGTGACATATCGTTATTAATTGACTATGTAATGTAGTTCTCTTAATGATTACACATTTAAAGTACAGTGAACGTGCTTTTGTAGAAGCAATGTGTACTTGAGATTTGGTCAATTGGGCATTTAGTCATTGTAGCCAAAGACATTCAAAAAGCAGTGCAACAATTATTTGAAGACAGTTTTTCTCATGCTACATAAACGAGCCAAATGAATGATGTAATTGAGCAACTCTTAATTTTAGTGGAAGCACTGTGGAAGAGGAAGTTCCTTTGAAGTTTGCTGGGCTGCCCTAAGTTTGTGGAGTTTGGTGGCTTGCTCTGAAGGCCAGAAACGAATCTCATGAATTAATGTTCACAACTCCAAGGAGTCAGTGGAAAGAGTTAAAGCCAATTGTTATAGCTTGCTTCACTTTTGACCTGACTGAAAAAAATTACAATTTATATCAAGCAGTCATTTTTTAAAACTGAATCTGTTAAATTTCAATGATGTTCCTTCACCATTTTACATAATTACAGGGCTGTGGAAACGTTCCTCTATAGTGTCATGAAAGTTTATGGGTAGAAAAATATTATCTGACCTTTTTTAGTGCCTTTGTTTTCTGCAGTTAAAGCCACGTCTCCAACCAACAGTAACGCTCAGCAGACAGCAGTAAAACTGGGATCATGTTGTACCAGACAGGGCAAAATGTTTGCATTTGATTTCATAGACATTTTAACAGGTTAAATACCTTTTAAGACTATATTATGAGATTTATTTACATGTCCTTTGTCCTTTTGGAGAGCTACTCTCAAGCAGGTGGCAAACAACTGCAAGCTCCCGAGCTACCTGTTGGAGACCCCTGGTGTGCAGTATCACCCCAGTTATAATGATTAAGGTGTCCCTTGATTTAGGTCAGTGCCTCAGTTTCATGGGCTTATTCTTGGTCCGTAGCAAGCATTGGTGAACACATAACCTTGTGACACCGGATGTTGCATATGCAAGATGTTTGGTGCAGGTATGCACTCTTGTGAGTGCCATTCTAGTTCAGATGAATGTAACTGCCACATAAATGTCTCTCGGTTTTAGTAAATTGTGGCACAAAACATAATTGATTCCACTGGAGCAGCTGTTTATTATCCTGTCATTTACAGTGTCTCATTTGTCAAGTTTCTTTCACATGTGTGCTTGTATGTGCCTCCTCGTACCACAAGGGGGCAACAGAGCCTTGCTTATGGCGTCTGTGAATTAGGTTAAAGAAGCGCTCAGCATCCCTGGTTTTCTTTTTTGAATGGTTGCATTAGCCTCGCCAAAAGCTGTTGAGGGAGCTCCACGGAGAGAACACAACAAGATTCCAATACTTTTGTAAACCCCCCTCCCATCTCTTTTTCACCGCTGTACCTACACACACACACACACACACACACACACACACACACACACACACACACGAGCTACCACAATGCTGCCCTACACATAGCCTACCTCAAAGTCATTCAGTCCACACGCCGTTAGCGTTCCTTGCATCGGTTAGCCGCTACTATATTTGATACGCATTTATAGCCTACTCTTTGGGCATAAACAGGGCTACACACTTTTCTGCCAAGAAAGACACAAAGTAGGCTGACTTACTTACAAATGCTTTTTAATTACAATTAATTACAATCGCTGCAAAGCCGGGTCCTAGTCACTTTTGCATGCTTCGCATTATGAGGTCTTGCCATTCAAAAAGGTTCACCCTGGAGCTCTTTGCTGTCTTTTTCCTAACGTATCCTGCGAGATTTTTGAACTATATTAATAAACTAGTAGGCCCACGGGTAATCCATTCTCCATTTTCTCTTTTTTCCCCATTGTCATAACTTCATTGCACATTACGTATAGGCCTACGTTGGGTAATATATCGTATACGGCTCTGCATACAATTAGCGCCCTTTACAAATTAGCGCACTTTATGTGTTATCGCCACCTATTGGCACATGCAGGAACCAAAACAAGTAGCGAGTCGCTACCACAACTTGCAGTGTCTATTCCCCTGTAATGAGCCAGTAGACGTCTCCGTGAAACGTTTTTTCGCCCAACAGGTCAGTCAACTAAATAAACGATTTCTTAACGGGTTTATGACTATGAAAATGTTGCATAGGGTGTCTTTTAGATGAGCTTTCCTCACTCTTCAGCTCTGCTGGACAGTGGACATCATCTGGATGCTGATCACAAGACCAAACAAACATAGAACGGTTGCTGGTTAAAAGCTTAATTGTAGAATTTTAATTTGTGGTCATCAATAGTCCTGTGATTAAAAACAGTTTGTCACTATCACTCACACCTCCCAGTGCCCACCGTAAGCTCTATGCGCTGCACCGTCAACAACTTCACTGGTACAAAATCAACTTCTGGATTAGCTGATTTATGCCAAGTCTTTTACGGTTTAGGGCTTTGGGTTAGGGGGAGATGCTTGGATTTCACTAAGAACTCAAATAGAAAAAAATAGTATACTATAGTCCACTCAACCCCCTTCTCTCCTGGGTTGGTCAATGGTTGATTTGAATTTGAATAGTGTCTCAGACAGATCCACTGTGCCAACCACACTGTGCTTGGCTGACACTAGGTGGAAGCATAGCATTGTAACATTCAAAATTGGTGGTACTTTTTACATTGCACATGATACGATGATACAAAATGACTTTTTATGCATTGTCAAAATTGACAAACGTAGAACTTTTTTTAATTTAAACAAGCCACCTGTAAGAATTAATGTCCGAGAACATGAGATTTGTGGTGATCTTATGAAGGTAACACATAAGGTCCATGCTCTAGTGTCTTCGAGAGCTGCACCCACCAGTTGTAGTATGGTCGTGAGAACCATCACAGGCGAGGGAAGAGACTAGTAAGTGATAGCGGGCGACAAGGTGACCAGTTTGATAGATATAATGGCGAGGTTGCAGTGAAGAACTTCTGCTGAGTCATTATTTCCATTGAACTGGTTACCTCAAAGGCTGTTATTGCGCTTATTTCATGTTTTATATTTAGGATATAATTTTATTTGTAACTTTCTTATAATTTAGGAATCGTGTGCATGCAACTGCAGAAAATAACCTTTTATAGCTACCTTTAAGGCGGTATTGTTGTTATGGTTACCATTCATTAGTGCATTGATATGAATCCGGAGTATGTTTCACGTGCTTCGTTACTGCTCATTACTGGAATTATAGTCTTGATCCCTACACTATCAAATAAAGGATTCATCATTTTTGGCACCATCCATTTCATATATTTTTGTCTTATTTTTGTACATAACATCAATTATATGAGGATCCTGGTGAGTGATTCGTTGTTAAGAGGGGAACTTTCACAGTAGCTGAATCTCAGGTCATGCTCCATCTTCCCTGACCTTGATGGGGTCTTGGAGCTGTTGGCAGGCAGCATGTTTGAATAAGGCTGTTGTGAGTAATTATGTACAGCTTGATCCTACATTGTGAGCTAATTGTGGTGTTTAGACAAGATACCCTTGACACAAATGAAATGAGCCGTATTCCCAGTGTCTCTCTGGACCACGGTTGCCACTCAAACACGTAAAGCAAAGGAGAGGGGGAGAGAGACCGGAGGAAAAAGAGGAGAGAAGGAGAGAGGAAGGGGGAAGAGGAAGAAGAGTGAGGAATAAGTGAGGAAGTTGTCCCTCGCTTCCTTCCACTCGTGTTAAATCATTCACCATCCAGCTGCCTGATTGTTTTAAAAAGCTAACAACCATTAGAGCCCCTCAACGTGTGGCAGATTGCCATGGCATTGCTGGGGGGGTTCGAAGCCTCCGAGATCCCGCTCCACCCACCCTTTACCCCCCTCCCAAAACTCTCCTGCATCGCTCCCAGGCTCTCCGGTAACCTCCTCCCCACCACCACCACCCTTCCTTGTCTCCCCATCACCACCCCTGTCTCTACCCTCCCTGCCCTAAGGGGACACAGCTGCTGAGGGGAATGACAAACACACACCCTCTCCCCTACCCATGCTGTGATGGTGGTCAGGGTAGTGGGGTAGGAGGTTTATGTGTGTGTGTGTGTGCGTATGTGCGTGCTTGTGTGTGAATGTAAGGCGTAATGCCAGGGTGGTGCACAGAGGGCATGTCCACATGGCTGCCCAGTGAAGACCGATGCTACTAGGAGATGCCTGGCCATAGCAATGCCTGTTGGTGTGTGTGTGTTTTTGTGTGTGTGTGTCTGGGTGTGTGGACCAACTCACGCTGTTCCCCCAGTTCTGTCTCCGTGGATCCTCTATGTTGGCCCGAGGTCTGGATGAAACATGGAGGTTGTTGGTTATACCTTGAGATAGATGGAGTCTCTGGTGTCCACGGTGATCAGCATTGACTGAGAAATGCTCCCTGACCCAATACCCACCCAGTACAGTGGTCATCCCTGCCTTCTGCTTGACTGGATGGTGCTGTGGGCTAACCCCCAAATTGGGGTGCAAATCTGTAGTGCAAGCTTCTGTGTCGGATTACTTCTCTGCTGCATTTTATTACTTTCATTTGTAGTAGTACTGCATGGTTGCTGTGTATATGCTATTTAAATGTGGAGAGGTGTGGAATGAGTTCTTGCTCTAATATTCCTTCCTTTGATTCTCCTCTGCTTGCCTTTTGCTGTGCCTTTATTTGTTGCTGATGCACTGATCCTTCTCAACCCTGCCTTTCCCTCCTCTCTCCTTTCTCCCTGTTGTCTTTCTTACTTTCCTTTGCCCCCCCCCCCTTCTCTCTCTCTCTCCTGCAGTCTCCTGTGACCACTCAAGCCATCCGTCCAGGTCCCGCTGTCCAGGCCAAGGTGCAGCAGTAACCCTTCCCCCCCGCCCCTCCTCTGAACCCTTGTGACCGTCGACCTTCCTATATGAACTCTGACCCCACCCCGTAGCTATGAATTGCCCCTCATAATGCCCCACACTGTGCCATAACATTGAGTGTCTTGTTGACCTTTTTTTCTAACCTCTCATAGTGTGGGCCACTTCTAATAGCTCAAGGCAGTCCCACTCCAACCCCTTAAAGTTCATAAAGTTCACCCAGGCCTCCCACCACACCCTGCCCTCTAATATTGTAATCAGTCAGACAGTCGCAGTGAGTTAGAGCTGCATGATGTCTGAGAGATTTCATTTTAATAATTTCACATTCCATCTAATTATGTTTATAACAGTAATACTGTATGATGTCTCCATTCAAAATAAGTCTTCTATTTTTGCTTGAAAAGCTCTGGCATTCATTATTCTCATGCAATGCCAGACATTGTCTATTTTTCTGAACTGTGGTTCATAACAACGCTCCAGTTTAAACTTCTATACTCCCCTCCCTTCTCTTCCTCCTCAAAATCACCTCGTTTGCCACAGCGTCTTTATTCTACGGCATCCTTAAAACTCAGTGGTAAAACAAGGAGTTTTCAAGACATAATGGGCTTTTTACAGGAAAAATAATTCACTCGGTTGCATTACGATATTATGGTCGGCACAAAAGAGAAGAAAAAAAATTGTATCGAGCTCAATTTGACTGAGTCGGTCGGGTTACAGCAAACAGGAATAATTTTAAGGATGGCCTTACCTATGTGTTTATGTTCTATGCTCTAACCATTTGCTTGACCATCTAGATGTGTAAGTTAAGCTTGCAGGAGTGCTGTTGGCAGTCACACATCAAACATCTGTTTGGATTATCACATCTGTAACACACCCCATAAAGGCTGAAGGTTCAGCTGTGTGCAGTGCCATCAATGTGATGTTTTTACCAGCCTTTTGCATGTCATAAATGTCAGGTGTGTTCAGGCTGTCACTGGAGAATAGCAGGGGTGTCTGTGTGTCTGTGTGTGTCTGTGTGTGTGTTGATGGGAGGTATGCCATCACGAATCTGAGCTGCCCTATGTCAGACCTCAGCCCCATTTAAACACACACACTCACTCACACACACACACACCCCTCCACGGAGTGGCATCCTCTGCGATGGGGGACACGCGATGTGACAGCATCGCTCCCTCCACCGCGCACACTCCCCTCCTGTTCTCCGTGGCCTTGCTGCGAGCCATGCGCCACGTCCTGTTTGTCTCTCGCCCAGAAGGCCCCGGCGGTGGTGGCGGTGACGGCTCCGCAGCCTCAGCAGCCTCAGCAGCCTCAGCAGCAGCAGCTCCCCGGGGCAGTGCTGCCCCCTCAGGCCGCCGGCGCCCAGCCTGCCCCCCCCAGCACCACGCCGGCCGTGGCGGCCACCCCCACTCCTGCCCCCGGAGCCTCGGTCATCTCACAGGTCTCTACTCTGTTCTTTTTCCTCTCCTCCCCTTTTTTCTTCGCAAACGAATTTCTTTCTGTCTTTTGTCTTCTCCCTCTTCTTTTTTTTTTGCATATGCACTCCTTCTCCCTCTCTCTTTCTTTCCCTCTCCCTCCCTCTCTCTCTCTGGTCTGCTGGCGGTGGGTGCTGTCACAGCTGCCAGCAGGCTGGCTTTGTCACGGCCATGCCCGCACTCACACAGCTGGCCATGGACAGGGGCATCATCTCTTCTCTCTCTCTCTCTCTCTCTCTCTCTCTCTCTCTCTCTAACATTTGTCTCAGTTTTTCTGTCTCTCTCTCTCTCTCTATCCTGTCTTTCTTTATGTACTACTTTATCTCTTTATCCCCTTCTTCTCTCTGACAGACACACACACACACACACACAGACAGACAGACAGACAGACAAACATGCACACACACACAGACACACACAGACGCACACTCAGGCTGGGCAGAAGCCCTCACACACAGACTCATGGCAGCCGCAGGCCTCATCCTGCTGTGGGCATGTTACCGTGGAGACATGCCCCATGTTGGCATAAAGCTCAGCAACTCTTCCACAGGCACGCATGCAGCCCAAGAAGAAAAAGAAAAAGAAAAAAAACAACACACACACACACACACACACATTGAAAAAAAAGCCCTCATTAGGGCCTCATATGCCTGAGATAGATGCAAAAACATGATCATAGTGTTCTGCGTGTAGCCCCACCAAGCATATTGTTTGTGTGTCAGGAACCCTAATTACATTAACATTTAGCATTAAACTAATTAAAACCAACATGACAAAACACATGGGAGCCATTATGGGCACGCGGGGACGATGGCTGATGGGTGCTGTCACTTCTCATCCCTCACGCGGCGCCACTGCCGTCAGTGCTCACACAGAGACGCCTCGGGGCCAGAGCTGGCTCATCCTCACAGCGCAAGACTTAAAGGTCCCCTCCACCAGCCGTTAAAGGTCCCCACTCAGAACTCTTAAAGGTCCTTCCCCGTGCCGTTAAGGTCTCCTCACAAGCCGAAAAGTTCCTCTTCGGGCCCCTGAAGGTCCCCTTCCGATGCGCCAAAGGTCCATCTCAGAGTTTTTCAAGGTGCCTGAGAGCTGTTAAAGGTTCCCTTAAGGTGCCCTTAATGTTTTTCTTCTAGTCTTCAAAGGTTTCACCCTGAAAACTGAAATGCTCTGTGAGCCTTAAACTGTTCACCAGTCCACTTAAAGGTTCCTCTCACACTCTAGAAAAGCATGCTTCTCGAAAACATGTCGGACCTAAATGGTTAAGACTTAAAGGAAGCTTTTTTCATTTGTTGTGAGTAGACAGGTGTTGTGATTGAAGCTAGTTTGCGGGCATTCCCAGTGCAACACACACACAGCTGCTCTCGCCCAATCACCACACCCTCAACCAGCGTCTGACTGGTCCCAGCATGTCTCTGCCAGATCTCACTGCCTCCACCGGCTGTTCTCTGTTCTTCCCCAGGAGATGCAGGAGAACGTCAAGAAGTGCAAGAACTTCCTGGCCACGCTCATCAAGCTGGCATCCCATAATTCCCCCTCCCCGGAGACGTCTCGCAACGTCAAGGCACTGGTCCAGGACCTGCTGGTGAGTCTTCAGTGCTACGATCAGACTTGGAGCCATGCTGGATGGCAGCCAAAGGATAATCCTCTGTGTGTGTGTGTGTGTGTGTGTGTGTGTGTGTGTGTGTGTCTGTGTTTGTTTGTGTCTGTGTTTGGGCATGCAGATAGCCTTGTGGACAAAAATGTGTCCACATACCCATTAGGCTCTTATAGTAGTGAGAGCTGGGGGGGGTGAAGGCTCTGAAATGGCCCTTAAATGTAATACCCTCCTTTGGCTCTAGATGGCATCATAAAACACACAAACAGCCGGTGTAAGCACATGTCCATCTGATACTCATGACTCTAATTTCCAACCAGCCACTTGACTGGAATATGTCATTAATGACCCACATGGGCGTATTGTAAAGATTTATTTCAGGCTGTAGTTGTTTCCCCCTCAATTTCCTCTTTTTTATTCTTTTCCAGGATGCGAAGATTGAACCAGAGGAGTTCACCAATCGGTTACAGACAGAACTAAAGTCATCACCCCAGCCTTACCTGGTCCCTTTCCTCAAGGTTGGTTATACAGTAATGTTGTGGCTATAAGCTGCACTGTGTATGAACCTCAGGTCAGCGCTTTATGCCAACTGAAAATAATAAACTGCACCTGCACCAATGTGTTAGTTGCAGGTTATGAAACATGTTGAATCAGGAACAGATCATGATTTTTGTACAAATTAAGCAAACATCAATATGTTAACCTTGGTTAATAAATAGGAGGTCATGGTGCATTCATGTTCAGGTGCTTGGAGAGAAGTTCATGTGTGTATTATGTGGAAGGCTTGAATAAATTGTGTGTGTGTGCGTGCGCATGCGTGCACTGGTTTGTGTGTGTCATATTTGCTGCTCCCCTGGCTTGACTCCAGAGTGTGTGTGACAGAGAGGCCTGGAGCAGCGCCTGACTTGCCCTGTAGGGCCTATCTAGCCAACCCAGATGAGAGTCACGTCAGCAGCGCCCCTTCCTGACCTCCTCACACACACACACACACACACACACACAGATGCATGAATATGCACACACACATACAAGCAACATATTTACTCTGATTTGTACACATGCATATACTGTGTGTATTACACACTCACACACATGAATGTACAATTAGATTGACTAACACACTGATGCACACTCAACTATCTTTCACAAAAAACACACATACACACACACACACACACACACACACACACTTTACAGAAATAAAACACCCTTATGAGTATGCATATTAGCCTTTATTTCTGACAAACACAAACCCACTCAGATTA
>JAVQKI010197051.1:0-13473 GCA_036025975.1 Nematalosa erebi
GGAAACACTACTAGGTTCAGTCACACACACACACACACACACACACACACACACACACACACACACACACACACACACACACACACAAACACACACACATGGAGAGACATGAACTGCAAGCACATGTATACTTTGTGACTTTAGAGAAGAAGGAAGAACAATTTCATTGAGTTTGTAATTTAATTGTAATGTAACTGGGAACACAAGTATAGGCTCAGATCTTCAGCCTGGTCTGGCTAGTCCCTCCATTCCATTATCTGACCCTATAGGCTGGGTCCTGTCCTGCAACAGCACAGGTATTCCTTCCAGCATGATAAACCACCTAGGCTGGAAGCTTAAGACACAACACTCAGTTAATGCATCCTGACACAAGCAGCAGGGCCACACAGCTTCTGGAGGGCCCTGAAAAACTATTAAACATTATAGCAGCATGGCCACTAAACCTCCAGCCAGGCACACCCCACTGCTGGGAGACAGCCTGTGTTTGACCTGTATAGACTAACTCACCTGAGATTCTTAAACTTTTTTATGTGATTAACTATGAAACTTAACACAAACTTCATATAAATATAATTGCTGCGAAGTTAATTGTGAAAATGGATGGCTAGACGGGTTTATTTAAAAGTCATTATCCAAGCGGAAAACATTTTTATTTAGGCGGCTACTCTGACAGGTAGCTTGATGAAAATTTATTTCAGTGGACATCAGGCTTGGGGGTGTGTTTGGACTTTCAGCATTAGGATTCAATACCCCTGGCTTTTCCACTAGCACAAGGACAGAACCATTTCCTCTTAAAAGACACCATCTGCACATGCTAGGCCAAGCTAGTAAACAACATAATGGCCTCTGAATCATCCTATTCTGTTAAACAGAAATTAGACTTTACACAAAGCTGGATTTGTCGCTCATCATCCCACGTTGCTTTGGTTCGTTGCTTAAAGCCCAATAATGCAACACTTTTGGATGATGTTGATCTTCCAATTCATTAACTTATATCATAATTTATATTGTGCTTAATATGCATCAATGATCTAAAAAGAAATATCCAATACCACCATGGCTTTTAACTTAGAGGTGTACTCCACTGCCCCGTAGTGGAACCACTGTTTCTTACTTCCCTGAGACTTCCCAAGGTGCAAGTGGACAGCATGGTCCTTTACCACCGTGTATCATCCCATCCTATTAATGTGAGCTTGTCATTTACCATGTTCTCTTTCTCTCTTCCCTCCCTGTCGACTCCTGACTGATCCTGGTGCAGGGCATTGCAATGGGCCTGGCAATGAATTATCCCATACACTTCCGCCCCATCAACACCTCTCCCCACCTCCACCCCAACCCCGGATGGCTCAACATATTGCTGTGCATCTCTGGCAAACTGTCACCTCCGTTTTATGCAGCCATACATTGGCAGCCATGCACTTCACGAGCGTAAGCGCCCAGCACATACACTTGCAATAACACTCATAATTACCCACTCTAAGGTGCTGTGGCCTGCGCTTGCAGCCTGAGCTGCATCGTAAATTTCCCCATCACCGATAAAGTAAGTGTTGGCCCACTGTATCTGGCTGTTTCCATAATGCATTCCTCCACTAAGTCCACACTGGCTTTCTCATGTGTATATGCACCTCTTGTTTTCCTGCTCTGTACCTCCATCCCATCCTCTCCACCACCTCATTTTGACTGAATCACAATGCCCCCCTGCCCCAAGAACTAGGCCTTGAACCCTCAAGGACTTCACTGGCATGAATCAAATCCATGATTGGCTGATTCACACGAGCTAAGTCTTTGAAAGTAACAAGAGGGACGCTGGGAATTCAGCCACACAGCCTTTTTCCCAGGCCGGCCTCAAGTGGATGTCTACTCAACCACCCCTCTGGACTGGGTGCTGGTCACTCCATCTTCCTCTTAATAAGGCTGTTTTTACCCATAGTTCCTCCAACTGATTTGTCTTCACACACTTTTGCTTGCTTTCAAGGGTTTTACATCTTTGATTCAGGCAACTTGAGACAATGCTCATTGTTAAATACACATAAACCTTACCTGAAACTAATAAAAAAAAGGATTCTTCAATTCACAATGACTCACTGGTGACTGGCAGAGCAAATCTGCAGCATAGCTCATTAACTGTAGAAGTATACAGTGTAAGACAAAAAATAAAGAGAGTGAAGTTTCCCTTGGCTTGAGCTGTAGCAATGAATAGGTTCTGTTAAACTCCAATAAAAGTCTAAGTCAAACTCTTTAGCAACTTTCATGGAGTGAGCCTGGGCTTCAGGACAAGAAGGTGAATGATCAATACATAGCTGTGGGTTGAGGGAAACAAAAAAGGATGAAGTGAGCAGGGCAAAATACAGAGAGAACGAGAGATAGAGAGAGTGAGAGGGCGGTTTGGGATGGAAGAAGAGAAGGTTGGGTGGGGTGGGGTGGGGGTGGGGGCGGGCGGGAGGGAGACACCTCTACTATTGTATTTCCCTTCTCCTCGGAGCGGTGGGGTGTGATTGCTGCCAATGATTTCCCTGGTTGATCCCCTGAAAAACCTCTCACACCTTTTCCTCCACCACACCACACAGCACAAACACAACACAACACAACACAACACAACACAACACACAGCACAAACACACACCACACACAATAGCATAACACATCACAACACAAAGCAACAGAGCAGGGCCATGGCAGCAGACAAACAACACCTGCTGCATTCATCATCAGCCTCATCATCATCCAGCCCTGCTTTCTCTCCCCTCTCCTTTCCAGAGAGATGATGCAGGGAGAGAAAAAGACATGCTGTAATTAAAAAGGCAAACTTTCAAGTAATCCCTACAAAATCACACAGGGTGGGGTGGGGTGGGGAGGCCACTGGGGGTGGAGGGTAAGGAGAATGGGTAGGGCAGCCAGGATGACAGAGGCATAGTCGGGGGGTGGGGGGGGGGATTTGTCTGAGCGGCACAAGGCGCAATCCCCCGCCCGAACCAGGCCATTAATGGCATTGAAGTGGGGCTCAGCCACATCTGTATTCTCCTAAAAAACAATGCAAATCCCCCAGGCACAGCTTTGGGGGAAGGCGAGGATCTAATCACTTTGGCAGAAATGCTTTTAAAGGCCCCTCGGCCTTGTATTATTCAGCACAGGCTTCCTCTGCCTCTGACCCACTGAGGAGGCCCAGGGCTCGGCTGGGACTGCGAATGAGAGGGGCTGGGTGCTCAGGCAGGCCACGCACACAGGCAGGCACACACACACACGCACACACACACACACACACTCCTCAGCTGTTAGGCTTAGCACTGGGTGGAAGGAGGTTGAGATACACTGGAGCTGCACAAAGAGTCTGGCTCTCTCAGGTTCTCTCTCTCCCTTGACTGTGCAACCACATGCTTACGATTCAGAGAAATCAGAATAACTGTGTTACATCTGAACTGCGCTCTTGGCTTGTGGGATATCAAGTGGCTGCTTTTTTTATTTTTGCCTTATAAATGAAACAGTTCTAGTTGCATAATGGAATAATCTGCCCAGAATTATATGATTACTTTAATCCCTGTTTGGTATCATAAAACACATGACACATTGTATTAATGCGCAATCAGGAGCAGGGAGAGAGAGGATAGCAAGAGTGACGGTTCAGTGCTACACATTAATTCAGTAACAGTAAGAGCCACTTTCAGAAGGCAGAGCACATAGTATTCCTGTGGTGGTGCAATCTGGGGAAAATCAGAGCACACACACACACACACACACACGCACACAGTGTGTAAGAATCACAATGAGAAAGATCTCACACTCGTTCAACACTAAAGAATGAAGTCAAACCGAAAGTTCTGATGAGAAATGTCTTCCTCAATATCCAACTTGACCACATTCACAAGATTTTCTCTCCTTTCCCACCCTCTCTCTTTTGTCTTTGAAAAAAAGAAGAGTTAATGCATTCTGCATCTGAACTACAGAGACAAAAGCCTCCCTTAATTAAAGTGAAAGTACGAGTTGCTAAAATATAATCGCACAGCAAATTTACTCTCCAAAAATAATCATTTTCATTTCCATTATATCATTATGCAAGTTTGTGATCAGAGGCTCGAACACAGCAAACATTATTTTATTGTACGCGGGGAGAAAATGTTACGCAACAACCAACTAGGGATTAGAGTAAGGAAATCCATGGAGCTGTGTGGCATTGTGCTTGACTGCTCTCTGCACTGGCCCCCCAAAATGTGTCTCCTCCCCCTTCCTCACCCGCTGCTCCGCTCCCCATGACTCTCGTTGTTGCTGCCTCACCACCCCTCCTCGAGAGCCCGCGCAGACTTCGAGCACATTGATCTAAACACGCAATGGAACTCTCTTGGGTCGCCAAGGATTTCCAGGTACAACAATCTCCACTGACCCAACAGCCAGCACTATCTATCCTTCTTTCTTACTTTCTTTCTTACTTTCTTTTTTTTCCTCCCCCCAAAACAAACTGTTATACAGCGTCTGTGACGAAGGGAGGAGAGTCAAAGGGGAGCAAAATGGTAAATCTCCCCACCTGGATCTGCACTGCGGAGAGAGTAAGCGAGGCAGTGCTGTTCTTTGTCTGAAACCACACAGAGACGGCCTATTTAACGAATGCAACTGAGTACAATGCAGTGTTGGGAGAGTATTTCAGCAGTGCCAATCCCCCCACCCCCATCCAATAGCAATGGGTGCATTTGCAATGTGCGCTGTCCAAGGTCATTGCAGGCAGATACTTCCATTCTACACCCCTCACGGCTGGAAAGGTCAGGCTATTGTTGAAGGCCTTCAAGCTTTCAGGCTCGCAGCGTCACATTATTTGGGCTAATTGGTTATTTCGTTGAAGTTGGTCACATTTTCAATTAACAATCCACTCAGCCATCTACACGAATAACATAGGTGAGTCACAAACACTTGATGACAATACAAACAGCACTGTCACTACAAGGATAAGAGAGCCAGAAATAGGAAATATATTTTCAGCTACTGTAAGTGTATCTCTATATCTGCAAAGAAATATCTGTCAAGCCAGTAACAGTCGAATTACATTGAATGTCTAAAAATAGAAAAATGTATACAGTGTATACTGTAAAAACACTTTTTCTTAGAAATTGTAGCCACATAATAAACTGACCCTGATCCAAACAAAGAGGTCAAGTGGCCCAACAGTCTATTGTGCTAAGGATGCAGAAAGTATCAGTTGTTGTAAGGCTGATGTGGAAACTGTTCTTCTTCATTTGGAGGCATTTTGGATGGATAATAAATAGAACTAACAGATTGAGCGATCATTAAAAGGAAGTAAGGGAGTAAAACATTTCTGACACAAAGACAGATCTACTAACACTAGGAGATTTTGAGTTAGACCACAGACTTAGTTCAAACAAGCAGAGACAGGTTTAAAATCAATGGAGATAGAGGCAGCTAGAACATTCACACAGACAAACACACAAATTTCGATTACAATGACCGACCACAGAGCAAACGTTTCACGCAAACACACAAACACACACACAAAATCCTCCACAGCAACAAATCAAAAGAGAACAACCAGACACACAATCATACAGAATGATGAAAACTCCCTCAAACACTCTCACACTTCCCACCTCTGTGAAAGACACAGGCAGCCATGGCGTCACCGCCGCTGACCAGCGTGAACGAAAGAAGGACTTGCGGCATACCACCCAGCGCTCTCCATCAGAAGACTTCACTAGCCAGGGATCCAGCTGGCCTGGCGAGCCCTGCATTATTCAACGTTCAAGCTTAGCGCTGGGAATTCACAGTGCAACTCAATTAAACATTCATGCCATAAAACAGTTTACCTAGTGACTGTTATGTAAAGCAATAAAAAAAAGTGCTCAATGAACAAGGAGAGGGGAGCGCTCAGATCTATTATGCATTCAATGAACCTAACCCTGAGGCACGGCTCGGTGTCTGTGCGTGTGTGTATATGAGTGTGTGAGAGTGTGGATCTCTGTAGCTTTAGGCCCTTTACTGGGATGCCAAGGACTCCATGTGTACCCCCCAAAACCCTAACCCCCTGCCCCTCCCTCCCTCCCCTCCCCCCAGCCTCTCCAAAAAAGGGCTGACAAGAAGCCACTTTGATGGCCCGACGACTCCAGAGGACAGACCCTTGGAGAGGGAGGGCTGCGGTTGATCAGGCTCCGCCAGGCGCTGTGAAGGGAGGCAATCAAAGGACACCCAGGCTGATTTTTCTTTTTTTTTTAAGTCTCTCTCTCTCTCTCTTGAATCCTTACACTTTCTCCCAGTGCGATGCTGCTGATGAAGGATGAAGCTCCAGCTTGTACTCGCCCAGCAGTTCTCCCCGGGTGTATGGTGTACTCTGTTCAGACAAGAGAGAAGCTCTCAGAGCCCCCCCCCCAACACACACACACACACACAACACAAACACACACCCAAACACCCATATTCACTCCCGACACTACCAACACCACTCTCTAACTCACCATCCTCCTTTTTTTTTCCTTGAAAATGTGAACATGCCCTGAACTACACCCAGCTTATGGGATTTGTAGCTGAGTTGGGATCCAATGAACCAAAGCTGTTGGGAATGCTATTTTCAGCGAAGGAACCCGCACCCCTCTCGATCTGAGCACGAGGAGTTCTCCGGGACACTGGAGCTGGTTTCCTTAAAGTAGTGTGTGGCACAAAAAACTCGGTGACAGAATGGGAGCTGGGAGTTCTTGGCGTAGAACATTTATTAGCGACATCACAGAGTAGCACTTAACATGGGCTTCAGGAAAAAAAGAGAGCATTTAAAATTTTGGAGGAGGCCCCACAGGTCCTATGCTGCAGAGAGGCTAGAAACACATGTAGTTTTTGCTTTTTCATGTTTCTCTTTCATTCTTCTCTCTCCCTCTTCTTCTTCTTTCTTTTACACCACTTTTCCCCTCCATCTTCCGCTTCCACTGCTGTGTTTCAGTGATTAAATGAACACCACAGCTGCTTGGCCTCCTCTTCCTTGTTTCAACCTTCCCGACTCCACATCACCCCACCCTCCACACACACACCATCCCACTGTGCTGAGGTTCGTTTCTGTGTCCCAGTGCACAGGTTAAGGCCACAGCCAGTCGTTCCCCATCTGCCAAATAAATGAGCTTCCTGCAGGCATCGATCCCCCTTCCCTCTTATCTGGCCTGATGGAGAGTAAGTGAGTGGCTCATTGTAGTGGACACTCACGCAGTCGCCCACTCGCCAAGTTAATGAGTTTTTATTGACTGCAGCACCTGTGTTCCAGTCGGCAACTTATCAGGGTTAGCACTGGCTTCCTGGGAGCAAGAAGCAGGGGACATTTGCCCTTGTCCTCTCCCTCTCCTCCTAACCTCTCTCACCTGGCCTCTTCCCATCCTCTACGCCTCATTATTTCGGCACAGCTTCATCCAGAAACTCACCTTACACACACACGCAAACACACAGACAGACAGGCACAGCCCCCCTGCTGTTAAAAACACAAGTAGGGGGTGTGGGGTTTCCTGTCTGGGAATGGTCTAGACTCTACGACTGTAGCGGTCACAGATCCCGAGTCACAGGTTGTAAAGATTTCTGATCACATGAGCTGGAAAATCTGCTCATCTGCTCACAGAACACAATGCCCAAAGTCCAATATGAGTGTTACAATTGCTACCAGCTCATTCATTGGTTGACTGGTTCGAAGATTTATTTGTTTAAGCAAAACTTTTTTGTTCAGTGAAACACCTGCCTGTGTTAAATATGCTCAGGACAAGAAAACAATAGGCAGCAGCTGAGTTGAGTCAAGCTTTAAAAAGCCATTCCACATGTACCAGAACTCTCAAATGTTGCAAAGTTACAACTAGTTTCTTCAGAGAAGTTTGTACTTGGCACAGGTGCAGTGGCACCAGCCGAGCATCCTTTCAACTATGGCCGACCATATCTGACAGTCGTATTAATCTTTCCTCCATCCTCCCCCGCAAAGTGGAGCTGAATCAGAAGTGACAAAAGCCGGAATTTCGATTTATATTTCATCACTGCCCTTTTCTCTCTGGCTTCCTCGGCCCCTCTGTTCCTGTGCGGTGCGGTGTTGGGATACTGTGGTGAGATTTGCTGGGTGTCTGGTCACAGCTCCTCGTGTGGTGTCATCTCTGGCCGCCCAGAGAGCAAACGGCGGGAACGGCATCATGACTGTTGATGTGACTCAGAGCCCTCTCCCACGGCACTACGTCTGCTCTTAATCATCCAGCCCCATGACAAGATTCAAAGAGGATGAGTTGCGAAATAAAAAAATAATAGATTAAAGATGGATAGATGGGGGGGGGGGGGTAGAGGGGGTAAAAAACACAGGAATATATGACGGAATATATGACGTGTGCTAAAATAAATAAGTAAATCTCTAAATCTCAGTGGAGCAGAGTGGTTTAAAAGCAGTTGATGCTGTGAAGAAGAAAAGTGATGAGGCCCCCATGGGAGTTAGGAGAATGGGAAAATAATTGTAGGCTGTCATGTCTCACATTTATAGATATACCACTGCTCAAGGGCCCAGTGTTGCAGAGAGAACACGTAAGAGGATCAATCAAAGCTCTTCTCCAAATGAGTGCTGATCTCTCACTCAATGAATAGGACAAGATGGAGATGTATGACTTTGCAAATGTCAGAGGTGTGTATGTGTGTGTATTTGTTTCTTCACATGCATTCAAATCAGCAATCTACACAAAGCTTCCACCAACTGGGAAATTGGTTCCCAGTGACCCTGAAAACATAAAAGGAGAAAGTGCAGATTCTTTCCTGAAGTGTGCAGAGAACTTTTCCTTGCCTCCTTGAACTTTTAATTCCCTCCCGTTCTATTGTCCCTGCTATGTACTCTCTCTCTTTCTCTCTCTCTCTCTCTCACACACACGCACACACACATACAGTATGCTCACAGTCAAATTACTGCTGTCGCCACTGAATGAAATTGTTCATTTGTGCTAGAGGGCATCAGTTCCTGTTACTCTTCACACACAATCAAGTCACCCCGGCCATGAATATTCATCCTGTGCCTGGAACGGGTGCGGGCGGGTGCAGAGCCGCTGTGTTCCGTCATCACGTCACGCTTGGCTTGCGGTCTCATTCCACAGCATTTGCGTACGGGACCCCGTGATATGGCACTGGCTCCACTGAGACAGTGTGAGCAGGGAAATCATGGGAACACAGCTGTAAGGTGAGATGGGGTAAGAGTGTGTTTGTGCGTATTTGTGTTTGTGTTTGTGTATGTGTGTGTGTGTGTGTGTGTGTGATCACACCAGGGCCACAGGCACTCAAGATATACACACACACACACACCCTTACGGCATCCTCAAGCGAGACAGAGAAATGAATTATTTGTCACACACCACTACACTGAACCACTTTCTCAAGAATGACGCTTAAGTTTAGTGCTGTGATCCAAACCTAGTCTAGCCTGACAAGCCAGACTATAACATCAAAATGTACAGTGTGGCCATGACCGTGGCTAGACCGGGCTCAATCCAAGGGGTGAAATCAGCGCAAATAGCCTCTGCAGGCTGATAAGCTACCATTAGGGTATGTGTAGACGACTCTCTATAAGGACATAGCAACGTGACTGGTCAGAGAAAACCTTGGAACCTACTGAGGCCCTATGGCTCCTGGCTTTTTGCTACTGGTAGGGTACATTTACATTTCTAGGTTAAACCTGTTTCAAAAGAAAAATTACTTTGAAAAAGTCGAGCTGAAAGATTCTGGCAAAAGGTTCTTGACCTTTGACCTCAACTGCTAATCAAATTATAGCCTATCCCAATCAAATTATGGCTACAGCCATGTGTTGAGGTGTTTATGGCTGGGGGAGGTTCAGTTTAGGCTTACTGTGCCAGGGCTGTGTGAAACATATTTTTTTCAACCACAAAGCCAGCTAAGACAGAAGCAGGAAAACAAGAAGTAAAAGTTATAGAAATAAAGTAGAAATAGAGGACAAACATAAAAAATTATAAAAATAAAACACAAATTACCAACACCTTCAGACACATCTCACAAGATGTATATTATTAACCACTGATTATCCTTAAAGCAAGGTTAATCTAAAAGCCAAAGTGCAAAACGAAAATTCATCTAATACCGAGTTTGAACATATTGTGGATCATTTGTGAGCACAGGTAATACACTGTGTGAGTTTTACTATTCAACCTAACGGAAACGAATGCTGTCGCTGAGTGGGACGACGTGCATCCAAACTCATTTATGATGGCAAGCACAGAGTGGTAATCTGTATGGCACACACAGGAGTGCAGAGGAAGGGCATAATTCCAAGCGGAGTTTATGAAGTGACAGATTGAAAAGAAAGATACTTCACTTGACAACCAAGGAAGGGACGACCTTGCACATTTCAAATGTTATTTTTTAAGAGTACAACAGGAAGACTGTCGCCAACTGAGTGGTGCTATTCCCCCGTGAGGAAGGCGTCAGGGGAGAGCAGATGCGGCTCATTCATGATTTATTTCCATCGGCATGTTTTCCCCCTACTTAATCCTCAGGAGAGCCGGGTTACATCAGCACCATGCTTGAGGATGAATTAACACAGGGGTTTAAGGGGAAAACAATACCGCTTAACATCAAATACACCCAGGTCAGGGAGATTTACCGTCCTTGCTAGACGCAATTATTTCTACGCCAAAACACACCTAAGTGAATCCGTTCTGGTGCAAACAGCGGAGAACCCCAAGAAAGTGGTTGTGATGGTCCAGGCAGATCTGACACTGTCGGTGATCTTAGTTCGGTTCATAATTCAAACAACTTACGACTCTTGTTTTCTTATGTCGTACATAAATACATAAATAAATGAATAAATAATCAACAAAATCTCATCTGAGAAGCAAAACAAAACACGCACATTGCATCCCGCTTAAGGGATTAAAATATTACTGGACATCTCTAAGGAGCGGGGAATCGTGGCGTCACGGGGCGAGCGATGCGTAATGCGCAACCTTTGCACATGGCAACTTCGTTACATCTCTTAAAACACCCGCCGTGTGTAAAATGTAATAAGTCTGCATGCAAGGAAGGGTCTGCTACATGATAAAACAAGAATTAGGCTACTGCTACTACGATTCTTGCCTGGCCTTGCCTCCCCCTCGTACTCGCATTTCGTTCGTACAGAGGGTCTGGAACTTCAGTAATTGACAAACGATTTCTTACTGGAGGCTTGGATTCTGTTGAAGTTTCAAACTATTGGACCTGACTTTACCAAGACGTAGCACTGGAGGGAGAAAAATCGAGCGGTGCATAGGCAGGCACGGCCAGGATACTACAATTCCACTGCCCGAAACAATCAAAAGGAATGTACTCCGTACCCATAGTTGCAACACTACAAAGTATACCGCGGACCGATAATAAAAACAAAAACCATCAGCCTGACTTTAAACAACTGTTTTTGCTTTAGAAGTGCAAGCCTTTAATGAAAATAAACATACATTTTTACTTACGGAAATGAAATGCAACAGGCACCAAGAGGCACGCGTAATGGAAACGGGCAGCCATTCTGCATCAGTGTGTGCGGTCAAGATTAAATGACCGTGAAATTGTAATTTAGTCTGAGTATCCGATGAGTTTTATTGGATCCTAGAAGCCTCTCCACTCGCTAGAACCCACAGGAGAGATCAGACATCGCGCGTAGAGAAGCAGCAAGTGAATGGCCCGGGATAGATCTTGGAGTAAGCGTCAGCGGCAGGGGCGGGGGAGGCAGTCCCATTCGAAATGCGTAATCTCACTAGGTTGGGAACTACCATCAACTAGATGACATTGATAAGGGTCCGATTTTTTTTTTCTGACACGTTTCCCCAAATACGCAGCAGAACAGAATAAATGGCAAGTGTTACTTTGTTGACATCCGCTGGTAAACGTAAATTATTCACGGTGACAAATGGTGACATCTCTCTGACACGGATTAAAATGTTTGATGCGTATAACTGAATGCTGAATCGTCCGTCGTAATCCTGTCCACAGAGGATGCAAACGTCACAAGGCCACCGCTATGCGGGGGAAATAAAGCCTGCATGGATTAGAGCAGCGCATAACAAACGAGACAGCCTGTAGATTTTATAGAAATTAAAACCAGTGTAGACAAAACAGATTGAACATTATGATTTTCTGTTTTATTCCAAAACGTCTAGGGTAAAAGAAACAGGTGTAAAATATACAACATAGTCCAAGCACGACGAACAAAACCACGATGAAAAATGACAAAACGTTCAAAACTGTTCATACACAAAACAAGAGCTAAATCTTTAGTCTGTAACGTTGGGAGAGTAAAGTAGTTATATATAGCGTTATGTGCAAGCCTCAATAGGACATTCGCGTCTATTTGTTACTAAACCCTGATAAGTATCAATTTTAATGAAAAACAAAAGTTGGAAGGAAAAACTTGATTTACACACTGCAACTGCTGGTTGAAACCTGCATATAAATGTTATCTTTACTAATTGGGAAAAAAACAAAAAGTCAAGGATGGCTTCAGCAATTCAAAGGGTTGAACTTCCAGTGGCTAAAACATACAGATGGACAAACTACTTGACCAAGGGTCATTTCGTAGATCTAACCAAGAAAGGTGTCGTTTAGTGCACTGATCCTTTTCTGTCAACAACAAAAAAAATAGTCTGCCTACACAAGGCTCACATATTTAAATGAGCACAGCGCCTGAGCATGCGGAGCTTAATCATTATTTAGTCTAAACCAGCTGCCCAACATAAAAAAGACTTAGTGTGTCATAATTTTGCATTATCTACTTAGGGGAAAAAAGAAGTATGACCTTTGCTGTCTTCAGAAGGGGAGATATGAACATATGATCAACATTAAAGTATTGACTGATGAGTTCTAAAGGCCTCGCTTAAGAGGCCTTTCAGGACAGTGCATCACATGGTATACAGTAATAACTTGGAAAGAGTTGGTGTTGTGCACAACACAAACAACCTCAGCCTTTTTTGTTGAAGAGAATGTGGCAGATACATTAAGCACAGTCCGGTACGTTGGTCTAACAATCCAAAACGAGAATCCAGATTTTTTTTATCAGTAAATAACAGAAGTGCTTTTCCTTTAACTGAAAAAAAAAGGTTTGTTCTTCATCAGACACAGTTAAGTCAATGAACAGTGCCACTTCTCTCATCACACATCTAAATTTTTACACATGCTACCTCCCTTGTCTTTAAATACATCATTCTGCCCTAAATAGCACTCATGTACATTAAGGGAACAATTGACCACTCAAAACTGTAGGGCGTTATTAAGGCACTTTCTGTTAAGGTTGCACTCCAGGTTATTGGACCTACACCATGTTGTAATCTTTAATTTGACACCACAATCAATAATTCCTGCATGGAGGGAGATGCACTAATCAGGATTTGCTCTGGGAGTTAAGTGGAAATATAGATATATATTTATCTTTAAAGGCCACATTAACACAAATCAGTACCTTTAAAAGAAAGTATAGTCTTGCAAATTGTTGTAAATTTACAAAAGACAGTGAAGAGA
>JAVQKI010197289.1:0-24147 GCA_036025975.1 Nematalosa erebi
CACACACACACACACACACACACACACACACACACACACACACACACACACACACACACACACATCAACATATGTGTGAAGAAATAGTTTTCTCAACCTTCACTGCCAAGGTATATAACAAATCACACCTTGAGTGTTTTTGTGTGGTGAGGATAAAAAATACACCATAAAAAATGTCATCAAATTGTGTTATACACTAAAACAAACAAACAAAAAAATCCAAGTAGTAATACATCCTATTTCAAACATGCTTACTCTTCACTCCTAAAGGATCAATGATTCTTTTTTGCCTAGAACTAGAGTACAGAGGGGGTGAGAGAGAGAGAAGTGTTGGTGATAGCTGAGAAAGACATGTTCCACCAGAAGAAACCCATGAGGGGTGACCTAGTCTAAACTTTCTCTCTTTAGACTTCACCTTCCATAAGACAGAGGCAGACACAGACAGACGACCAGACTCAGCGATGGGACCAAGCTAAGTGTGTGCCATATTGTGTGTGTGTGTATGGAGTGTAGCTGGGACATGTGGAGACACAGCTGCATGTCAGATAAGGTTGTGGGAAACCTACAAGGCACAAAGTGGATACATGAGTGATGCCCTTGCATTTTCATCACCTGTCACCTAGGGGGCGATGGAGCCCAAAAGAGCAATGAGAGAAGCACCAGGTGGTGACCCAGTTCAGGACCACAAGGGAAACCATAGAGAGCAAAGGAGAAGGGTGAGACACCAGAGCACAGTCAATGCTATTGGAGCAGTGAGAGGGGAATGTGAGGGCTGCTCTAGGAGTGGTGTCTGGGCCACAGGGCTGAGGTTGGATGTGAGATGTGGAGGCAGATCCACAGGCGGGGGCAGTCTGTAGTGGTGCCAGTCTGGGGTTGGGGGGGGGGGGCGGGGTTGGGGCATGGGTGGGCTGCTGAAGACTCCTCTGCTCCAGGTTACTCTAGTTCCACCAGAAGGTCTCCCTCCCCAACAGTCTCTCCAGCTTTACAGTGGACATTCTTCACCTGTTACACACACACACACAGGGATGACAGGAGACAAGTGAGTCAACTCTTAGTGTGGCAAGTAAGTGTGTGTGTGTGTGTGTGTGTGTGTGTGTGTGTGTGTTTTATTCACAGGTGTGGTCATGGTTACTAACCTTAGCCATTTTAGCAGCAGTCATGCTATTCTGCATCTTCATGGCCTCGATAACGCAGATCTCCTGGCCTTCAGCCACCTGTAGTAAACACAGCACAAAACAAACCTGTTCAACACACATCTCAACACCCCTCAACCCCTCTCTCAAAGAGCCAGGCCAAACTCCTCTGTCATGCCCGGCGTAGCCATGTCACTCCTCCAGGGTGGACACCTCTGGCCTGCCCTACATCTAAGCTCAGTGTCTAAGTGGAGTTTCCCGGAGTTCTGCTGCCATTCAGCAGCGAGTGGGGAGAGCTGGTGCTGACGTTGGCCCTCTCCACATACCGAGGAGCATGAGTGGGGTCATGGGAGGGGAGGGGAGGGGGGTGGAGGGGAGGGGAGGGGAGCTATGGGCGCATCCATGGCCCTGCAGCAGATTAATGGAGGTTAATTAGGAGGAAGCTGCACTGGGCCAAGATAAAAATGATATCCAGATCAAAAGGCGCTAAAAGCCTGTCTTACTGGAAGAAGAGAGAGAGATAGAGAGACAGAGAGAGAAAGAGACATAAAGAGTGATAAGGAGGGAGATAGAATCTGAACAACAACAAAAAAAAAAAGCGAGTGAGACACAGAAGCTGATGAACAAGGAGCTGGAAAGGGAGGAGGAAAGAAAGAGGAGGAAGTAAGGCAACCACATTAAATATGGGGGGAGGGGGGCTGTGGAGAGTGAGAGAAGGGGAGGGAAACAGAGAGAGAGAAAATGGACAGAGCATCCTAGAGGAGGACAGACGTGGAAGTGTTAGCTGGAGCCAGCCGCCTGGTCTATAATGCATGAGGCATTAGTGCTCCAGCCCAGGCTATGACATCAACCTCACCGCCAGGTCTACAGCTTAGCCATGGCCCGTGTGTGTGTGTGTGTGTGTGTGTGTGTGTGTGCTCATCACTCATGACACACATCTCAGTCGTCATGCATCTTATACACCATACAACTGGCGGCTAAGACTCAGACTGGTTTACTTCACCAGTGTAACACTGACTGGACAAATATTCTGGAAACCTCTCCATTTACTTGGAAGGTTTTCTGACTGGTTTGTGTGTGTGTCTGAATCTACACGATGTAGCTTGGTTAGTGTGTGTGTGTCTGGCATGAGAAAGACAATGGCTCAATGGAGGGATAGCTCAGTTTGTGTTGGTATGTGTGTGTTACCGTGTCGCCAGGCTTGACAGACACTGCCACCACAGTTCCAGGCATGGGTGAGCGCAGGATGCTGCTGGTATCTTCCGGAACCTTCTCTGGCATGTGCTTATTGAGCGTTGCTGCCAGCTTACTTAACACACGTAGCTTAAACTGCAAGGAGGAGAAAAACAAAATTTAGCTAACAAACTCCACAAGAGACTGTGTAGTGTGCACAAAGAAACAAACACACACACACATACATACACACACACACACACACACACACACACTATATACCCTATGCATTAGGACAGTCAAAGACATACCTATAATTTATCTGATCACAACTTCAGACAGAAGTATCAACTATGATGTGTAAGCTCCTTGTACACAAACAGTGCTCAGTTGCTTCCCCCCGACACAGAGACGCCACCTGAACTTTTAAAGCTATGCTCTTAGATACACATATCCCACCTTAGTTAGCAGACATGACACAAGCACTAAGGCCCACTTCCAGGTCACTCACTCTCACACACAATATCCCAATTCCTGATGTCCCAGGTGCCTCACTCAATTCCCATCATCATCTTAAACCCTTGGTAAAGAGCACGGCCTTCTGAAAGACCCCAGAGAGACCCACAGAGCCATTAGACTGAGAGAAGAGAGAGAGGGAAAGAGAGAGTGAGAGACTGAGTGAGAGAGCGAGAGAGTAAGTAAGTGAGAGAGAGACACTTCCTCATCTCCTTAGACTTCAACTCATCCTCAACTTGTAGCCATCTTCAGCTTTATCTCTTTCAACACTCACACAGTCTCCAGAGCTCCTACAGAAAGCCCTGCTTTTTATTCAGCCCTCCTGCGTGTGTGTGTGTATGTGTGTGATGGCTGTCTTTTTCTTCAGCCCTCCTGCGTGTGTGTGTATGTGTGTGATGGCTGTCTGGCTAACAGCATCCTAATAAGACCCTGCTGAGACAGCACCCTCTTCAATGGAGTTTAATGCACTAAGCTGGAGGGATGATGTGGCCCCATTCTGCAACGTTACGTGGATGGGATGGCAATAAAGACTACGTCGCTTGACTACTTGGTGGTGGTAGTGGGGGGGGGTGGGGGGGGGGGTGTCTTTCCCCCCTCTGGGCAGGAGGGGGCAGTAAAGGGCAGACTCTTCAATCTCCCTGGAGGCCTCCCCTTAACCTTCACAATTGAACTGAAGCACGTGGAACAGATCAGTGAAATGGAAAAATCTAATCAGGTACACAATACAGCCAGCCACAGGTTTTTGTTGTTCCTTCTTCAGTCGGTTTAATTTCATTTCCAGTGTTTTGTTGAACTCATTTCACAACCGCCACAAAGAGAACCTTCTTTTTACCAATCTCACTTCAAACGAGCACAAGCGACTGCTTTAGGCTCTCGGCAGACAGCTGTCTGGCTCTCGCAAACTGACAAAAACACTTGCAGTGCGAAGAGAAAAAGATGCTGGAAAGGAGACGTGTCGAGACGAGGATGAAAAGGTAGAGTTGTGAAAGAAAAATAAAACATGGAGCTTTAAAAAGCACGATGTAGAGGAAGGCAAACCGCACAGACATCTTTCATTCCTGTACCAGGCCTTTTTGTTTTGGTTCCCTCTGCACTCAGTGGTAAGTCAGTGGGGGGTCCCTGTCCTTGACAAAGCCCTGTCCAGTCACCTCTCCCTACGGTGGCCTGTAAGGTAAATTTAGCACTGGAGGAAACAGGAAAAAGTCAGCGGGGACAAAAGGGCAAAGTGAGGCACTGGCCGTTAATCATGGATGTGGGGCAGCCAAGCGGACGTATGGGAAGGAAAAGGGCATTCTCTCCAGGAATCTATCCCTGGAGTACTGCCATCATCCTGGTTACATCAGGTCACACAAGTAGGGCACAGGGGTCACAACCTCTCGACAGGCCACGGATCAGGGACATCAAGGTCACACACACACACACGCACACAGCCTCCAAAGTCAGACAGATACAAGCTCACTGTGTCCTCACACACAGATGAAGGTGCATGGCCTGCAACAAATCCGATCATCCAATTCTGTCCTACTGCTTTATATTATTTTTATTGGACAGGAAATAGGAAGCCAGATCCACCTATGCCTCAGTAGTCGTTTTAACAACACATACTGAAACTGAAAACTCAACAACTTCGTGAATCAATCGTTTGAGCACTCCAGTTTTTCCACATTTCTTGTTCTCATAGTATGGGTTCAGGGCAGTCATTCTGTCCACTAACCTCAAGTGCCAAGATTTCTCTTCACGACCATCTTAAAGGGGCCAGAGGAGGAAAAGTACTTTTATCTTGGCTTTGCTGAATTAGGAGAGGTTGTACAAGGCCACTGAGACGTCATGAACATGAAACACAGATTTGACCTCCTTCATATGTACAACTTGAACTTAGAAATAGCCACTACAAAAATGGGCAAATCAGAGCAAAGCCCAGCTTGTGATGTCACACCACAAATCAAATGCATTTCTATTGTGGTTCCCAAGAAGGCCCCATTTAGCCTAAACTGATTATTTTAATCGGCAGCTAAAACATAAGGTTGTAATTGAACATCAGAGTGAAATACTCCAGCCGTCCATTCTAAGTCCCCTTTAATACTCTCCACTAAACACTCCTGGGCTGCGTCCAGCTGGGAGAGCATCCCCAACCAAGCCAAGAGTGACATATTCACTGCCTCCTACCCTGGCCTCTGTGCCTACTGCACGTCAGGAAAGGCCCTTCCAGAGGGGGGTTGCCAGAGGGGTGGTCCCTGAAGCTGTCAGCACCCTGCAGGGGCTTCTGCACAAAGAGCACATCAACAGGACGCAGATGGATGAGAGCACGCACACACACGCATACCCACCCACACACACACAGGTGAATGGGCGGAAAACCAACCACACGGACCCTTTGAAAGCCTAAGAGCCAGGAGTAAGTCAGTGGTTGCGGAGGGGGGGGGTGGAGTTGAGGGAAACCGAGGAGGCTTGTGAGATGCTGAGGGTCTTTGATCAGCATCCCCCCTGCAGGGTGAGAGCGTGTCCTCTGCTAAACGCATCACTTCCTGTTTCCTGCTCCATGCTCATCCTGTGCTGTTGTTTTTTTGGGGGGGTTAAAAGATTTCAACAGTAGAGGAGGCTGCACAATTCAGATCAGTACAGTACAGTACAGTAGGAGACAGGAGAAAACAAGTCTGTGGTCTGTAGACAGTTGTTTACCAGTGGCATTTCGCACCCAGTGAGTGTGCGTGTGTGCGTGTGTGTGTGTGCGCCCGAGTGTGTGTGTTCATTCAAACAGCTCTTATATAGGGGAGCAGAGAGCATGTTGAGAAACAGGATACGTGGAGCCCTGCCAAAGACAATACAGCATCCATCACACAGTATGGGGTACACATGGATGCACTCACACAAACACCCCCCATCCACAGCCCCTTTTACCCTGTTCACAGAGGAGGAGAGGAGGAGAGGAGAGGAGAGGAGAGGAGAGGAGAGGAGAGGAGAGGGGAGGGGATGGGAGGGGAGGAGAGGAGAGGAGAGGAGAGGAGAGACTCACCGTGGTGCCCAGATACTGTAGACTGATCTCCCCTGCAGCACTGCGAGACAAACACTGAGGAGGAGGAGGAGGAGGAGGAGGAGGAGTAGGAGGAAGAGAGGGGGAATGGAACATATGGGACAAGAGTGGTGGAGGAGAGGTGGTGAGATGTTTGAGGGGATTAGGGGAAGATGAGGAGAGAAATGGAGAGAGAGAGAGAGAGAGAGATTAGTCATTTGTAATCCCCTACAAGATTTAACTCACTACACATACTATACGTACAGGCACTACATCTGTAAATACTGAGATATCTGTAAATATGTTTACCAGATGGTAAACAAACACATACGGGACACAGGTATGTATGATGTAACTGAATGTGTGTATGCATGTATGTGAGCTTTACTACCTGTAAGGTCCTGTGGGTGCCGTTCACTGTGACGTTTAGCAGAGCTGAGGCCAGATTCCAGTCTCCAGACACCTCCACCTTCTCCCCATCCACCTCCACCTGCACAGCAAGCACAAACCCAGAGCGGCAGATGCCTGTTTTCAGTGTTCATCGGCGGTGTGTGTGTGTGTGTGTGTGTGTGTGTGTGTGATGGAAGAAAGGGAGGACGCTTTCCGCTGTGAAGCGAAACAGAAGCTGAGGGAGATCTGGCCTCTGGTGTCTGATGCCAAGCTTGTTTACACAAGTGGCAGCATGTCAGTCTTCACTGGAAAGCCTTTCAAAAACACACCGACACTTGTAAAGCGCTTGTGTCGGGGGAGCACAGGTGTCCAAACACCCGAGCAGGCAGGGAATCCAGACAGACGGCCATGCCGACACAGAGACTCGAGTGAGAGGGAAAGAGATTGGGGGGAGGGGGATTTTTTTTTACTGTGAGTCTTCATCAAGAGATCATAGAAAAGCCAACATCTTCAAGGGTCCTTAGGTCATAAGTGCGCTACCACACACACACACTTCAGCATTCTGTAGACAACAAGGCAACAGTGGAATGTTGTGCTGTCTGTGTGTGTGTGTATTTAGATCTTGTTGCAACAAGTGCTGTTGTAATTAGGTTTAGAACCAGTGTCTTGAATGTGTGTGTTGGTGTGTGTGTGTGTGTGGACACTCACGGTGTAAATGGATCCCGAGCGAGACACCCCAAGCATGTGTGCGCCCTGGTCCAGTTCCACACACAGCTCCCAGCTCTTCCGCTCCTGCTGGGTGTTGGACACCCTGAAACACACACACACACACACACATTTGAATTCATGATTTGAACCCAAAAATCATATTTCTTTACAGACAGGACTCAAATATTTTTCAAATATTTACAGTCAACCAACAGGGCCCATATTGCAATTTTACAACCAAAACACTGAGCACCTCAGGGCACCACATGACAAATCATCTATCCTAATCGTCTACAGTTACATGGTGTGCATTTTTTACTGACTGACCCCTCAGCCCACCCTAAAGCAGGCGTGTGTGTGTGTTAGTGTGTGGGGGTGGGGGGTGGGGGGTGGGGGTGGGGGGTTGTTAGGGGGGTGTTTGGGGCAGGAGAGGGGGCCTGTGGGAGAAGAGAGGACTCGAGGAGTGTTTGAACAGATGGGGGATGATCTTGAGGTGCTGAGTGAAAGCTACTGCACTAAGGGTCTCCCACACAAGAGCATCCTCCAACACTCAGCTCACACAAATAGCTCAAGGCCCTCATCCTCCGCTCACACCACACACCCAACACAGGGGATACTCATTCAGGGAGGGAGAGGACCGTAAGGCAGAGAAGACCGTAAGGCAGAGAATGACTGAATGAAAAAATAATAATTCAAAATACGGGAGTGGGGTATGTTTAAAATCTTGATCAAATATAAATCCCCAGGCTGGTGTATGAAGACACATAGAACAAAGCCGCTGACACAAAAGGTCAGCAGGACCTTGGAATTAACCAAAGATGTTCCTGAAGCAGATACAAAGATCCACTTGACCAGTGGGTGGCAGTAGAGGACCAAAGCAGCTGCCTCCTGCATCAAGCTAGAAGGTTCAGGCATGAGAACAAACAGCAGAAGAAACAGTAGGAGAAACAGACAGCACTTACACAAACACACACACACACACACACACACACACACACACACACACACACACACACACACACACACAGCTGACATAACAGCCTTGTTTTGAGAGGCACTGCAAAATAGAGGCCAGTAATCCCTTAATGCTGCTGTGGTGAATGAAAACGGAAAAAAGCAAAACAACCTAAAACCTAGTAAACAAAGATAAATACAATAACTTTCTGTGATTTTGTTTAATTGTTCCTGAGTTTAATGCGGATTCCATTATTGAATATCCATGGACAGTTCCGGAGAGGTATAAACTAACATTCATTAGACTGGGGTAGCGGAGACCTGCTCTGCTCCACGGCTCACCTGAGATCTCCTAGAAACTTCTGGGAGCGGAGCTGTGCAGCGACAAAAAGTGCGGCGGCCGTGGCCAAGAGCTCGCGGCGCTCAGGGGCAGTCAGCGGGTGACCTTTGAACCCCTCGGGATAAACCTCTGGAAGGAAGGAGGTGCTGATGTCGCCGGAGATGAAGCGTGGGTGAACGATGATCTCCCGCAGGAGTGGAATGTTATGGGTCACACCTAGAGAGAGGGAGAGAGAGAGAGCGAGAGAGAGAGAGAGAGAGAGAGAGAGAGGGGGCGGGAGTGATAAATATCAACAGAAGTGTCATGAGAAGAGAGGTACTATATTTGTATCCATCCCAAGAATTGCCCAAATCCCCTATAGGAAATGCATTATTTCTGTGAGAAGTGAGGGTGAGTATGTGCATTGTCATGGGCATCCTCGAGCAGACCTCTGATGACATAATTATCAAGAGCGTCCTCCATTTTCTTCAAGGCTTCATCTCGTGTTTTGCCATAGGTCACAAGCTGAGGAGAGGACAGACAACAATGAGGTGCAACCAGCATAGAGAGCCAGACCGCCCTGTATTACTTGGCTTTGAACAATGACCCTACTCCTCTGGACACACACCTTTGAGATCATGGGGTCATAGTAGATACTGATGTCACTGCCTTCTTGGATGCCACTGTCAACACGCACCTTTACAGAGGAACACAGAGCACTCATTCAAAACACTACATTTCATTCATCACATCTACAACCACATCTTGCAGGCTGCATGAAATGGCCACAACTTGCTAAATCAGTATCTAAATCATTAATGGGTAGGAAATTGAAGCTAGTTTAGAACAGTATGTCATTATGCTGAAAACGGGATAAAATTGGTAAATTATGAGATTATGTATAGACACGTCACCTCAAAATAATGAGACGCTATCTGTAAGTAATAAGATAGAAACTTCTGATCTGCTTTTTTGCCATTGATGTGACAGGAACAGATTTTGGTCTCAAAGGGATTGGAAGGTGCTGTCAGAATATTAAAGAGGGATAAAAGGTGCCAGCTTTAAAATACACTACCTGCCAATAACCCCCCCTCGCCCCACACACACACACACACACACACACACACACACAATCAGTCAGTCAGTCAATCTTAATCTGTATGCAGTGGACATAACACATACCCTAGTCACAATTTGGTAAACACAGCCCAACGAGTGTGTGTGTGTGTATAAGGACCAATGGAGAACTCACATTGGGCAGGTTCGCAGGCTCCTGGTACTGAGAGAGTCGCCCAATAGAGGGTAGCCCAAATGACTTGTATGGGTCCTGAGGAGGGACAAAAGACAGGAAACATTAAGCTCCAAATAAAAGCCCACAGGAAAGCGAGGTCAGGGCAACCTTACTGCCCCTGGCACTCACCTAATTACCCCCCTCAGGTTAATGAGGGGCCCCATCCCCTCTCTTTTTCCCCCAAAAAGTATTTTTATTCATCGACTACTTCCTCTCCTCAACAGCTAATGAAGACTCATGCCTTTAATATTCAATAACATATGAACAGCAATCAAATACAGAAATTGTTAAGTGTGGGTCCAACAAGTTCTGAGCGGTGTGTTAGAGGCTGATGTATGCGAGACGTTAGGCAACAGCTTGGACAGAAACCATGTATCTTTAAGTGTGTGTGATGCAACTCATTCAGTAGCTCTATATAAACAGGGGGTTTAACAAATACTCAGTTATAGTCTAAACTCGAGGTTGACTGAACCCCTGACGATGTCCGCTGTTGTATAGTCATTATTTTATAGTCAGTGTTATAGGCTATTAGTCAAGTGTACAGTTAATATTGCCTTGCAGGACTGACCCTCAGCCCTGCATATACACTGAAACCTCTCTTTGAGAATTCCATATGCCATCTATTACTTTAAGATTAATGTCCTCATAGGTTTGTGGCCAGAAAAACAAATAATGGTGCACATGAACTGCTTTAGAGCCTGCAACACTGGACAAAAACTCCCAGTCGCAAAAAAGAGAGTGCAATGCACACTGTTTGCACAGAATTGAGCGTGTAAACATGTGCGCAACATGTGCGTAAACATAGAAATATCTAAATGGATAAGGTTAAATATTAAATATTAAAACATTACAGACTCCGCTGTAAATGTTTGCGCTGTCGCAAATAGTTGTTAAAGCTGACATGTCGCATCATGGTCTCATCACCCTCTCGCGGTTAATAGCACTGAAAATTTGGGCTTCAATGTCAATATTAGCATTGTGTAACAAGTTTTGCAGCAGCCTCGTCTGGACATGCATTTAAAATACCGATAATTTGAACATAATGCAACAAAATCTACCCCCTACTAGATTATGTTGAGGGCGTATGTTACCATAGTGACTTACCCATCCTGACCATTGTGGAACTGAAAACACAGGTTTTTCGTTTACTCTGGGTTAACACACCCAGTTAAGCCAGTAAACCCGCTTTCGGGAATACCCCCCAGCTCAACATGGCACAAACACTGCTAGATACTGTAGATGTCAAACAAACATGTTCTGTGCTGCCTGCATCCTCATTGAGTTTTGGTCAATGCCTCACCTACTAATGAGGACGGGTAAAATCTATGTGTATGGTCCAGCGTTTGTGAGTGTTTTATGATGCATGTATTAAGTACCGTATGTATCTTGAGTTCACTAGCATCATGAAGACCCAGGGTGAGCATGCTTGTGTGGTAGCTCTTTGTGTGTGTGTGTGTGTGTGTGTGTGTGTGTGTGTGTGTGTGTGTGTGTGTGTGTGTGTGTGTGTGTGGCATCGAGTACCTCAGCATACACTCTGCTCTCAATGGCCCAGCCATTAATTGGGATGTCCTCCTGCTTGTGCTTCAGTTGGTAACCCTTGGCAACGCGGATCATCTGTTGGACCAGGTCAAGGCCAGTGATGCACTCAGTGATGGGGTGCTCCACCTAGGGAGGAAAGGAAGGAGCACAGACAGAGGGCTCAGCATCAGCTGCGGTAACGTGCAATAATATTAAAGTTGAATCTAATCTAATCCAATCTATTCTAAATGGATCATCTCTAGCAGTCAAGTTCATTCATTGTTAAGGGCACACTGCTAATGTTCAGCCAGCTGGCAGCATGTGTAATACAGGCATTTCATCTTGTGCAGTCCATGGCCATTAAAATAATACTTTTTCTCTGTTGTCATCATCAGCGATCCAGGTCCTTCATACTCCTTAAGAGCTAGGCCATAAATATCTTCAGTCTGCTCAGTACAATTCTGGGTAAATGGATCAACAAGTTCAGCTGGCCAATAATCCAGACGGCCTTTGAAGACCTGCCCAACCTCCAGGATTCCCTCTACGGGAGCGCAGACACACGCTGTTCCTGTGCCAGGCTGGTTCCCGTGAGCGGAAGCCCCTGAAGCGTGCTGGCTGTGTCTCTGGCTCACTCACTCACTCGTTCGCTCGCTTGCTCGGCCTCCTGCTGCACTCTGGGAGGTCTGGCCTAATGAGCCCCAGTGCTGGGCTCCTTTCATCATTTGACCGGCTCCTCTAGCCCAGCTGTCTCCTCTATGCCTCTCTTACTATCCCTTTCTTTTTCTCTCTCTCTCTAGACCACCATACATCTCTCCCACCCATCCACTACTTTTTTTTTCTCCTCCCTTTATCTTCAGCGCTCTCTCTCTCTCTCTCTGTACCAGTGTCCTGAGGATTTTTATGAGCGGCTGCTGAAGTGCTGCCTGCGGCCATTCCACAGCCTATCTGTCTGTCTGTCTGCCCGTTTCTCCTGCTGCATGTGTCTCTTGTCTTGCCTGTCTCCAGTTACAGTAGTTTTGCTCCCCATGTCTAGTGCTGCTCCACTGTCCAACCTGCTTGCTTGCTGCCATTCATGTCCCGACTACTGAGTTGAGATGTGACTCTGATGTCTCTTCTGTATGGCCATCCTGTCTGTCCCTTCTGTCAATCATCAACCAATCATCTTCCATCAACTCACCACTGGGACAGAAGCCATATCTAACTCATAGTAGCCAGTAGGAGCACAGAGATTACCACAAGTAATATACTGGACCTTCTGCAGTCAAAACCAAGCAGCTAATTTGATAGTACACACACATACACAAAATCCAATGAGGCAGCCCCAAGGCCTGAATGATTATCTCTCTCTGCAGCAGACAACTGTTCTGGAGCCAGTGCTGGAATATTGCACATACTGTATTGGGAAATAAGGACTCTTCCTTGATCAGATGCTAAGCACACATTGGGGACACGTCTGCAGGTCTTATTGGTTTGAAATGCAGACAGTGGACAAAAACGTTATTACCATTTTCATGGAATGACTTAAGAGTTTACCACACCTGCAGTCGGGTGTTCATCTCAAGGAAGTAGAAGTTCTTCTTGGAATCCACCAGGAACTCCACTGTGCCAGCTGAAGAGTACTTCACGGCTTTGGCCAGAGCTACGGCCTGCTCCCCCATAGCCCGCCGCGTCTCAGGGTCAAGAAATGTGCTGTGAAAAAGAAGGTCCGGTCAATAAGGTCATATGAGAGGAGGGGGCAGAGATTGCGAGAGGCTAAAGAGAGCGGAGGTGTTCAGACCTGGGGGCCTCCTCCACCACCTTCTGGTTCCTCCTCTGGATGGAGCACTCCCTCTCGTTGAGCCACAGAGCGTTCCCATGCTTATCTGCCAGAACCTGACCAGCAAATGAGTGATAAATGGTGATCTGAAATTTTACTAAGGTAACACACTTTGGGCTTTGGACAGTGGGGGTAATGTGAACATACATCTGACTCCTAGGTATGTCCTTTGAATAATGCAATAAGTAAGATTTCCCTGAATACATTTTGAAGTCTAAACGTGTGACATTTAATGGTTTATTTTGACATACACAGATCAGATGGCGTTTGCTATTTAATCTATGTTGTATGTGATAGCACTTGGTGACCTCAAACAACAGGGATGTTGACTGATTCACACCAGATTTCTCCTTAAATGGGCTAACAATAAATCTTCCCAAGAGGCCATCTGGCTAGTTACACTTCAACATTACTTGTCATGTACTGAAAGTGGTTTTGGCACTGCTGGGCTGGATGTGGCCCACAGGCCAACATTTTAATGGGCTGCCCATAGGGTTACTGATGGGGGTGTGCCATCTCACCTGAATCTCGATATGCCTTGGGTTATCAATGAACTTCTCAATGAGGAGACGGTCATCCCCAAAGCTTGAAGCAGCTTCCTGGGAGGAAAAGCGAAAACCTTCCCTGTGGGACAGTGGACATCAGACAGTGACATGGAATGAAGACTGTGAGACAAAAAGGGCCAAAAACTTAAAGAAATTTACAAAATTCAACTGACACACAACACAACTGTAATATGGAAACATGGAAAATAGTTTCAAAACATTTCTACATCAAACATTACGATTCACATGGTCTCTGGCTCCTCATGAAGTTCAACTCACATTAGAGAAGCAAAGCAGACTAATGAGATAAACAGCCTGACTTGTATTTGCACACACTTTGAAGTGACAAGCATGGCAGATGAGGCCCCAAAGCCCCCTCTCTCTCTCACACACACACACACACACACACACACACACCCTAACTAGAGCCCCATCACCTTTTGGCTAAGAGTGAGTATGAAAGCAAATGCCCGCAGTGGTGATTTCTCCTACTGAGTCTCCCCCTAGGCTGGTTTGCTTTGGTGTAATCAATCCAATTAGCTGATAAACAAAAAGAGCAAACTTTGCTGAGGAGATAAGGCTGATCATTATCAGCAAGCACTCTACCCACAATCCTCTCTGATCACAGAGCATCTCAAACAGAAAGGGGAACTCAGTGGAGAGTGTGGCTATTTCCAAATGAAGTTGCTATATAATAATATAGCTTGATTAATTTGGGCTGCACCGGAGAATACATTTTTCATGTTGCAACACAACAAAGGTTTGGTTTGGTTTCAGTTTAAATAAATTCTGCAGTGACCCAAATTTTAGAGCACAGGGCAGCCAACACAGGTGTTTCTATTCAAAATATAATGTGCCATGCACCATTTTACAACAATGGCAGAACCACAGTGGTGGGCATTGAACCTGGTGATTGCTTATTGGCCGACAATATTAGCATTAATCACCTTTAATTAATTCCATTTGCGTGGTTGGATGATAATGTGCTGATGCACTGTCTGGGGTACAGATGTGCATGCAAACAGAGTAGTTGGGTTGATAAACTGGCATGGACGAGAGTGATTTTTGGATTCTGACCGTTAAATGTACTATGATAAAGTGCTCTAAGGGTTAATCAAGGCATACATAATTTTGCTATTTAACCTTAGAAATTCAAAAGAAAACACTAACCAATGCATGTAGGGCAGAATTGGGCAGAATTGCATTGACAAGGCAAAGAACTATTTGTAGTGTCAATGAAGCTCACTTTAATTGAACTAAACTGAACAGCTGAATGTCACAGGAGACAGAGAAAGAAGGGCCAAAGGATTCTGGTCTTGTTTAAGGTGCTACTTATATTAACACCGTTGATTTTGCATTCCCTAGCTATAGATTTTCTCCACATGTGGTAGAACATGATGACACTACACAACATCTTTGATATCAAGTCCATAGAGACATTTCTTCACATTCTGTTGCCATTGCTGGGCCATTTTTTGATGGTGTCACATAAATTGTTAAGGATATCATTGAGGACCTTGAAGCACAGGTTGGAAACATCAACTGTGGTCTAAGCTGAAATTCCCTCCCTTCTCCTTTCCATCCTCCTGTTTGAGCTCCATTTCCATATGATTCTGCCTATCCCCCACTAGACCCTCTGTGATGCTGAAGAGTAAACACCTCCCACAGGGCTCTTCTGCCGCCATCACACAGGACCACCCCAGATTAAACTCAGTGCAAATATTCACCCCCAATACGCCCACCCAGTAGAGACCACAACCCAATTACCATGTGGGCTTTCCATCGCTTTCTGCTGTATGAAACTGATATGATCTGAAGGGGACTCTCGGTTGTATTATAAATATTCTCAGCACCTTTTCTGATGACCAAGTTAGGATTTCCATGGATCCATTTTCCCACAAGGCGGTTACCCTGCCACTGTGGAATAAAACCTTATCCCAAGACTGCCCAGCCCCCCCCCAATGGTGCGACGAATGTAGCAGTGGCTATTCCAGATGTGCTCTCCAGCCATCTCACCTCGTCTCCTCATCGTTCCAGGCTATCCTCATGCCTTTGCCTCCCCCTCCAGCTGACGCTTTGATCATAACAGGATACCCTAGAGAGGGATGAAGAGGGAGAGGGAGAGGGAGAGGGAGAGAGAGAGAGAGAGAGATTCTCCTAAATTCTCAACATACCCATGGCCATGTGTATACACGTGTAGTACAGGAGTGCAATATGGAGGTATGTACATGAGGTAAGTAGTGCTACCAAGAGGCGCTCGTACCGATTTCATTTGAAATCTTCACAGCCTCCTCAGCATCCTGGAGTGTGGAAAGACAAGAAAGCAGACACACCAACAACGTCAGTCCTACTCGTAATCAGAAGAACACTGACACTGAAGTCTTCACCAAAAACACAGCTGAGACTCATCATACCTGATTTTGTCAAGCCACCTGCAGACAGCAATGCATTTTGGGTTGAAAACAGGAAAATTAACCAATGGGATCGGAATGCAAAGGGCTTTCAATGCAGAATGCGCCTCTAGCAGGAGGCTGTAGCCAGCTGGATTAAGTCAGGTAATGTTGAATTCGGCTTCAGACTGGCAATGACACTGTAGTTTTCTGAGGCGACCAACAGGGGGGAGAGTTTCTCCGAGTCATCTGAACCAATCTGAGTACTACTATTTGAATTCTGTATTCTTCATTAATATACAGCATTCATACTCTAATACAGCTAATGTAAAAAAAAAGAAAAATGCCATGATTCAAGACTTTGACAGTTTACATTACACACTCCTTACTAGTTCTCTCTACCTTGGTAATTGAAAATACATGAGCATTTGAGGGCGTCAATCACCACAACAAAAACACCTTTCCCCGCATTCACACATGAGTGGGGAGTTTGCTTTGCCAGCTGTGGGGTGTCAGGGCCGTCCCTCACGAGTGTGTGAGATAACACCGTGGGGACGGGCTGAGATAGCGGCCGATGGGGGGGTGTCACGCCAGCCAAAGTTAATGACTCGCAATGTGTGTGAGGAGCAGCAGTGGATGTAATCAAATCACTGGGGTCATGAATACCCCAAACCCATCTCCAGCACCAGGTGGGACCTACTGGATTGGTTCATTTCATGTGTCTAAAAAGCAAGACACATGACATCGGTCACCTCAAGAGTGTCTCTCTCAATTATGTGTCTTTTCTGCTCCACTGATTACAATGAAGTCAGTGAAGTAAGAAGTTACTGGAGGGTAGAATTGGCCATGAACAATGCAGATGTATTATAAAAGTCTTATGATAAAAATAGCTGACAGACAACCTGGGTGGTGGTGGGAGGGGAATGGGGGGGCTGCAAACATGTCTTGCATGCGTGTGTGTGTGTGTGTGTGTGTGTGTGTGTGTGTGTGTGTGTGTGTGAGACATTAGTGAGAACATCAGTGGCCTGCGATGGCTGGGGTCTCTAACAGTGTGTTCCCCTATGGCCATGAGTGATGGCCTCCAGCGTGTGATAGCAGCAGGACATCAATGAACACCTCTGAGGAATTTCTCTCCAATGACTGATTGGGACCATTAAAATCCCAGGGGTAACATAATGATGAGGACAGCCATGGCCGCCAGCAAACAAGCGATTCCAACTCAGCGAATACAGCCGAGTCACCCGCTTTAAGTGTCAATTGTCACATCAACGAGAAGAGCAATTTGAGAGCCCTTAACCTCTACCGACTTCAAAAATGACACCTGAATATTTTTACTGAACAGATGGATTCCTTTCCACAACCACATTTGACAGACAAGGACAATGATAAGGAGTGAAATATGTTGCCTTCTCATAACTGCAAGGGGAACCCCTTACTGTAGAGCACTTCCAGCTGAGCTCAGAAATCTGAGGCTTGAATACAAACAGTATACAATTTCCTTCAAAGCTTCAAAGCTAAACTTGCTATTAAAGAACTATGTCTGAGGTGTGAGACATCCATTTCTATGGTGACCCCCAAAAATGTCCTCCATCACCCACTCACACACACACCAAAGCACACACAGACACAACAGGCTGGTGGTTTGCTTAGGCAGTCCCAGGGTCTGCTTCACACCAGCGTGTGAGGTGTGAGATAGCATCAGTAGGGCCCGAGATGGACATTGGGATGGCAAGCCCCTACCCCCACCCCCTCTCCACGACCAATAACTGGCCCTCTCAGATGCAAACGCGGCCCAACAGCCAGCTCTTTCAGAGTCACCCTTTGTCCCCCCATCTTCATTTTTACGAGGCCCATCAGCGCAGGAAGTGTTAAAACGGCCAAACGTGGGCCAATTAAAGTCCACTCCAGCAGCAGCAGCAGCAGGCAGAGAGGCGAGCAGGGAAAGGGGCTGCTGACTCTGCAGCGCTTGCATCAGCTTGCTTTGGTTAGGACACAAGAACGCCACAAGCATCGTGGAAACAACTCACTCTCTCACTTTTTTTCTCACCCCCCCTCTCCCTCTCTCTTCTGTGACGACTTGTACACTGGTTGGATTTTTAAAGACTCATGGCATAATGCCCATAACAGCATCATTGTTTCAGTGTTAGGAAGAGTGGCTGAAAACACAGATGCCATGTAGAGTGAGATTTGAGGGAAAAAGAGCATATGCCTTCATCTGGTGGTTGGGTTGGGTGAATGCTGAAAGCTCACTAAATATGAACAAGGCAGTACAAGTCTTCACTGACAGCCTCTGGCTATGTTTTGACAAATGTATTTCTTTCCCCTGAGTATAAACACTCTGAAGTATTTTTATTCTTTGACTGCATACTTTCTGCACACTGCACTTTGTCCAAAACCCTTCCAACTCTTTTGCTTTCTTTGCTGATCACGTGCATCTCCAGCATTCACTGTGGCTGTTGAAGCTTCGACCAAAACGCAATGAGAAGAAACACAGCACGACCCAACAGAGAATCAGATTCCCTTTTAGTAGAGTAGTCCACTGGATGTGTGACAGGCCTCCCATTTCAACATAATTATTAATTGCAATTCTCTGGTCACCTTGACAACTCCATCAAATCCAGGGATGGTGTTGACTTTGGCTGCCTTGGCAATGAGCTTACTCTCAATCTTGTCCCCCATGGCCTGAATAGCGTGTGTGTCCGGCCCGATGAAGGTCACCCCTTCAGCTGCCTGCAGACAAAGAGACAACGAGCACACCATAAGACATCCACAGGTACAACCACCTCTGTTAATTATTCCATATTCCTGGACACCTAACACGCTTGTTTCAAACGTTAACAGCTGTTACTGTTTTATCCTGTGCATATTTCACCAAAATTGATCCTCCTTAACAAGCACCTTTCTGCCAAATAACCATGTATATCCACACTTTACATTTAAAAACAGATTTGATGCTGATTTGAAATTAAACAGGCTGGTCTTCTGTACGGGGATTCCCTCCTATTGAAATGAATGGGCATGGGGGTAATTCTCCCGTGAGATGACCCAGGCTTGGCCCCCGCTATAGGCATTCACACCAGGGGGACATAGATGGCCACCCTAGGGCACGGCCTGCAGGTACACGGAGGCTGAGCAGCACCATGAGAAAGGACGGGAAAGAGTGATCCCTCTCTTTCTCTCCATCTCTTTGTAGAGCCCAAGCATCAACTAGGACTTATTTCCTGGGCCCGAGGCCTTGCGCATCACTGGGGCAGGCCCCTTAATCACTATTGAAATGTAGCTGCAGGACTCCTCAGAAAGTTTCATTACAGTGAATGGCAACTCCAAATAATGGCACACAAAACATAATGGTTGTAATGCATAATTAGCAGGAAACCAGTAATTATGTTGATGTTGATATTACTCTGCTTGTTATTTGACTAAAAGCTGGGTAAAGGAAATTTCAGACAACACTGGTTACAACTAACACTGTCAAAATGAACACATAAAAATCCATGCAAGAATGAAAAAACCTAAATTACGGGCACACCATGACCACATGCCACTTTGTTGAAGACCTTTCCATCACAATAAACAAGGTTTAAATATGCTTTGAATGCACTCAATAACACTGCACAATTAGAAAACATTTTGATTACAGATAAACTTAATCTCCCTCTGTTCTTTTTCATATTTACATGGACTACTGTGAAGTGGACCCTGTTGAAATTAAACTACTAATGAATTGATGCGGGTTTGTTATAGTGCTTAAAAAAAGAAGTTATACCTTATTGGCATAATTGGAAGTGCAATGGCTAGTGAAATACATAGAATCCATGTTTGAAATGTAAATAATTGCCATTAATCAACAAGACTTGAATTCCTTGTTGATTTTGCATTCATTCCTTGACGTTAGAAGAAGCAACCTTTTTCAGCCAAGGGTCAATGTCTGTATCCCAACTTTTGTTCAAACAGGAGAGTGTGAGCAAGTTAGTGTGTTGATGACACTAGGTCAGATACACATTCCTGGGGTGATAGAAAAATGGCTCCATAAGGAGCCGTGAAATCTCTCAAATTAAATCCAATAAAGACGTCTGAGTATTTTCTGCCACACACTCACACTATTCAGTGTGTGCACGTGAGAAAGAGAGGGAGAGAAAGAGACAGTGTCAGTGTGTGAGTGTGTGTAAACAAGTCATCACCTTCCACAATAAAGTGTGCATAGGGCCTTAAAAGTCAAGTCTCCCAGACCCTTGCGGGGACATGTCAGGAGTTTTTATGAAGTATGTGTAGGCGAGTAGTAGTGTGTGTCTGCGTCTGTGTTTGCATGATAAATTGTGTGAATAGTTCAAATAACTTCCAACATTTTAGAATTGAATGACTGTGAGGAAGCCCTATCCACACACACCTCCTCCCCCACCACACACACACACACACACACACACCTCTACCAATTCAATTCCCATTCATCCTCTAGCTCCTTTAAGATGTTAAAAAGGCCATTGGGGGCTTAAGCCCCACAGATCTCTTTCGGAGGAGCCTTCAACGAGCCCTGGGCCATGCGGCTCGTTTGTGCTGCATAAAACTGTACTAACTGTCGAGGGGGTGGGAGGAGAGGGGGAGGCAATTCACCTCTCATTCAAGTGACGGAGGAGGGGGCAGAGGGCTCCCCATTCAGCTGCTAATGTAATGACATCTTCATTTCCACACACACACACACACACAGAAGGTAGAGGACAACCCCTTCAGCTGTGCAAGTGTGTTTGGTGATGGGGGTGGGATAGATGCTAGATAGCGAAAAACACATGCATCAAAACATGAACGCCTGAATATGATTAGTTATAGCTAGTGATGGCTCCTTGACTCTAGTTCTGGTCACCTTCACAGCATTAACTCTACGATCTACACCAGAAGCTGTTCCTTACACCAGAGAGAGCACTGAGTCCAAGACTAAATATTAATGCTGATGACACTGACACAGGTGTCACATGGGCAGTTACAACTCTGCCGAGAGGCTGGTTAATATTAACATCTGGACAAATTTGAACAGTTCCCCCATTTTAATAGTAACCTTCTTAAGCCTCAGGGTAGCTCTGCAGTATTTTGCTAAGAAATTTAACATGGTCCATTTCTAATTTAATATCGGACAACTAATCAATTCTTCAAATAACTTTTGCAGTCCTTGCAAGTTAATTACTGTAATGGCTTTCTTAAAAAAAAAAAAAACACCAAACAGCTTCACAAAAAATGCAGCAAAAAGCACATACCACATTACTCCAATTCTTTCTTGCACTGGCTCCCATTCAGTTATAGAACTGACTTTAAACTATTGCTGCTTGTGTTTAAATCACTATATGGGAACATACTTAATTACAGTTTGACATATTTCAGGAATACATAGCAATTACATCTCTCAGATCACAGCAGAAATGTTTGTTGACAAAAAAGCTGCTGTGACACCAATCACCAAAATGTGGTAAAGCAGCCTTCGGCTGTAATGCAGTTAATAATCTTTCTTTTTAGATTCTGAACATTGTCACTCCTATGTTTATCCTTTCACTTATTATATATTCATCATATCTTTATCCTTTTATGCTTTTACCTTTTACTGCTTTTTGTACTTTGCTTTTATTTCTGTAAAGCACACTGAATTGCCTCTGTTCATGAAATACTCAATAAACAAACTTGCCTTGCCTATGCCGAAACACATTAGTGTAAATAAAATATTGGCAAAGTGCAGCCTTGCTCTTCATGACAACTACATACTTGGAGTTTGAGGCAGGGGAACTGGTAGACCTTAAAGCAGAAGAAATCTGATCTTTAGATCAAGATGGCCAAAGAAGCTGGACTTGGCTACCATAGTGTCTTCTGGACAAATGTGGGACAGGCTAGGGACATGCATTTCAAGATAGTTACATGACTGTGCGAGAACCACAGCCGCCCTGGCAATACTAGCTCTGAAGTCAAGGTGCTTGACTAAGCTAAAGGGCATTACATAGCAATGACACCTTTCCACACAGGGTGCATCACGCTTCCCTTTGTCACTGAATGTTTTGTGCATAATGAACACAAAGACAATATTATTTTTTGTTGCCAGAGTCTAGCCAGAGTGCTACTACAAAGTTCTTCCAGCATGGGGGAGTGCTTCTGAGTGTTGCCGTATGACCATTTAAATCTTTCATTTTAAAGCTCTCCTGAGGTTTGGGTGTTTGTGGACATTACTCTAGATGATTCTACACAACTCTGTAACTTACCAGCCTTCTGGCAAACTCTTTATTTTCAGACAAAAATCCATATCCTGGGTGAACCTGTGGAGAAAAATACAACACAAACACCACTTGAGCACACACACCAGAGAAGCTCTAAAATCACCTCCGCAAGTCATCAGCTTTTCTCCTTCTAGCATTTAAGCCCTTAATCACACATGTTTAAAGACAAACTCAATGTGGGTGTTCCATGTATAAATAAAGACCATATATTTATACCAATCAAGTCCCCTTTTTCTCCTTAGACCTATATTTACAACTCTCTTTAGATAAATGATCAGTCATGGAATAGCATTGGAAGAAAGGACTCATAATGTAATCTTAACATTGTCAAACAGTAGAGGAACACTGCATTGGAAGTTTAATAGGCCCGAAAAGCCAATCACTATACGCCCTTCCGCAGATTTTCAAGGAAGTTAGTCTTCTGGCCCGAGGCCCACATCAACCCTCTCTATCACTCACAGCCTGTGCTCCGGTCCGTCTGATGGCCTCCATGATGGCATTCATGTTGAGGTAACTCAGGCTGGTGGGGGCAGGACCAACACACACTGCTTCATCAGCCATCTTCACATGCACCTACATGAGTGGGGACAAGACAAACAATACGCTAACTTTTAGAAAACAGGAACACGCCTTCAGGTTTTTACAAGTCAAGATCAACACTCATACGTTTTGCAGTAACCTTCAATCAACCCACCCCCGCTGATCGAGGTTATCGAGTACTGTGGTAGGAATAAGACCAGGAACATTTGATTCAACAGACAGAAGAGCAAAATGGCAGCCAGTGTTAACTGATGAGTAGAGTATATACTTTTCTCCTCCTGTAAGGGATAAAACTCAGTCTTAGCTGTGGAAAATGTGCTCTCTCTTATTCCTACCGACAGCACACAGCAACCTCAAACAAAAAGGCTAGAGGCTGAATGAATCTGGAGGATCCCTCAAGTGCTTTTGCTTTCTGTCTCTCCAACTACGACAAACCCACTCTCCATTATTTACACATACAAACCCTTCTCAAAGACAAACTCCAACACTCACACGCACTTACACACAGAGGCGCTGAGAGACCAATTAATTAGGTAGGAGACAGCACAGTGCTGAGGTGTTAACATGAGGTGTAGGAGTGAGTGTGAGGCTGTGGTGGCATTTAAGAGCGATTAATGTTTTCTTACACAAGTCCCCCATCTCACGTACGTGTCAAGAGAGAGGTTTTTTTAACACACTTTTAATAGTGTCATTACAGTCCACACCACCAATGCGCTCAAATCCCCAAACCACTTAAAGCTCTGCAATCACCAAAAACTCTACTATTCAATTTAAAATTATGTTTTCTTGCTGAAATAGAAGATGGTGCCAACAGAGTAACAGAGAATCTGAAAAAAAAAAACACCTAAAACCATAGAGTTAGCAGGAATCACCAATCTAGAGCGTGCAGCCCTGTCCAGAAACCAAGTGACACATTCCCAAAATGAAAACCTCACAGACACATTGTCTGCCGATGTAGCCATGTGTCTTTTAAGAGCGCTTTAAAATAATCATGATGGCTCCACTGTCAAGAGCACTGCTCCAGCTCTTCACACCATTTGTCACACCAGACCAATAAACACGGTCATCTGTCACACTGTCACAACACACTGACAAGACTGCCACTAAACTGCAAAAAGCCAGGGAACTGTCCATTCAGTCTATACTAGTCAAATGGACACACGATAGATACTGTCAGCGTAACATGTCTATCAGTTATAGACTTGTCATCTGTATATGGTTTTACTATACTTTATGACTGTTAAAAGGATCCATGACTGGTAAGACATGTGGGCCTTGTAATACTGATATTGGTATCAACGATATTTAACAGGATTTAAAACCTTAAAATGCTTACTTTTCTATTAAAACTTTTATCCTTTCATTTGCAGAGCTTGTAAGCTGCCACTGTGTTTACATCTCAGAGCTCTCTGGGTAATATCAACTGGTTGATGTTGATGGTGTAATTCTGCAGCAACAGCTTGGGCCTTGATTAGCTCAACCAGGCCATGTCTCTTCTTACAACAATGTCAGAGTGAAAGGATTTTCTAAACTTTTAATAAAACCAAAAACATTTTAAATCATGTTTATGCAGCTGATGCCAACCTCAATCTTAAG
>JAVQKI010197299.1:0-5000 GCA_036025975.1 Nematalosa erebi
ACTGTTTAATTATTAGGTTACATTCCTAGATATACCCTGAACATAAATATCCAGTAACTGTGGATCTTACCATTAGGGAATCCTATTCAAATAATAGTATTTTGAACAGGACTTCAAATTATTAAGTACTTGGTTACTACATCCAGTCCAATGACACTGACTGACAGACCAAAGCTGTTAAAAGAAACTGATTAAGGTCCAGAAAGGCTGAGATTTGGTCTAATTATGGTTGTATATCCTTTCAAAACTAATCATGGCCATTATGCCAAGCAGGCACCTGGACATAGATGCCTTCTCTGTTCTGGATTCTGTCCCTGAGGTTCTAGGCAACACATGACGGGTCTCTCTTACAGAACCTCCTGCCACAGTCCAGGCTGCTAAGTCTCTCCATGTCCTGTGAGCTCAACTCAAAGTCGAACACGTCTGCGTTCTCCTGCACCCGCTGAGCATTCCGTGACCTGGGCAGCACAGACACACCCTGCTGCAGAGCCCACCTAAGGAGCACCTGAGCAGGAGTGCGTCCACACTCGCGTGCAACAGCCTGCACCTGGGGCTCCTGCAGCAGAGCTCCCTTCCCCAAAGAGGAGTAGGCCTGGAAGCACACACCACTCTCTCTGCACATCCACATTAGCTCCCGCTGACACAGCGCAGGGTGGAACTCCGTTTGTAATACAGCAGGCGTCACGTGGCAATTTCTCAGGAGCTCATCGAGATGCAGAGGGGTATAGTTTGAGATGCCAACGGCCCGGAATTTTCCAACGCTGTACATGTCCTCCAAGACAGCCCAGCTCTGTGCACGGTTGATGGCATTTTGGGCATCTCCTGCGTCCAAGCCCTCGGTGCCAGGCCAGTGAAGGAGGAAGAGGTCGATGGGGCCGCAACCGAGCCGGTCGAGACTCTTTAGGCAGCCGCCGAGCGCTCGGGGACCGTGGTCTGCGGGGTCCAATTTACTGATGATAAAGACGTCGGCCCTTGTGAGACCGTGTTGTGGCAGGAGTTCTCGAAGCGCTCTTCCCAGGTCGGCCTCATTGCCATACACCGCAGCTGTGTCAAAGGTGCGATATCCTGCGCCCAGTGCTGCGTTCACCGATGCATGCAGCTCCTGTCCATGGAGTTTGTAGGTCCCGAGACCCAAGAGTGGCATCTCAACTCCACAGTTCAACGGAACACAGTCTGGAAGGGATGGCATGCTGACATACCATGAAAAGCTGTGGACAATCTAACAAGACAGGATAGGCAAATAATGTTAGGCATGTCAAAAAGACATAGGTCAGGTGCATGATGTGACCCTGAATATGTAGAGTAAAACTGTCACACTCCACCGTGTGTAAGTGTGTATGTTTGTAAAATGTAAGTATTAAGCCTATAATTCAAAATGTAGGCGGAGAGAAACTGAACTTAAGACAAGCTTTTCAAGGGATTACCAAAACGATTTTACAATGATTGCATAGCACTGTCATGCATCGAAATGAACAGTATTTAAAGTAACACTAAAGAGATTTGGTAAAAAAAAAATAGTGGACTATAGCAACCTAAAAGGCACATCAAACCTTCATACCTTGACACTGCTAGAAGATAGGTGTCTGCTGTCAGCAAGGTCATGTTGCCATGGGGTTTTCTTTTATTTTTGCGGTGATTTGGTCTTACAATGTAGGCCAGCCTGATAGTCCTAGAAGATGATGTGACACCCTTTAACACCTATACGCACTTACAGAGTAATGCAAACAAACATCTAAGGTGTAAAACTGGTATTTTGGTCCAGACAGAGTAGTATGTTTAAATTTGATGTCACAGATTTTTACAGTTTTGATGCCCTTTCTGACTATGTTATGAGAATAATTTACATTTCGGTTGGCCCTTTAGAGTGCTAATCTTTAACAGGTGGCGAGCTACCTGTCGGAGACCGGCTGTAGGTAGACTACCCGACCGCACAACGCATAGCCTAAAGGGTGGAATGCGAGTGTGTCTGTCTGCCCTTCATTTGTCATCCAAATGAACTTGAGGATGATACAATAATGAGTTGTCTGATAAAAGTGACACCTCAAACAGTGGCAAGTTTTGAGCTTATATAGTGACTTTAAACTCAAGCTCACTCCACGTGGGTAACGTTAACTTATCTGAAGTAGATTCCGACTCAGGTTGTATTATCTTACTTTTATGCTGCATGCTAAGCAGGAAATACATAGGTTTGCATGCTTACGAGAGAAAATAAAATACTACAATCACGTTACATTCATGCATAACCTTACCGGTTGTTTGCTGACTGTAAATATATTTTCAATTTCCCGCTGAGTTATTTGTCATGACAACTACGGGTTACAAAGTGTTATAAACAAATGTCTTTCGGATTTGTAGCTGCTGTAACCAATAGCGCCGCCTCGTACAAAGGAGTGTAATATCACTCGATATAATTATGGATGTGTACCAGGATGGCTTATCTATTTTTGTTTACAGTACACGCATTTACCTAGTGAAAAGGATTGTGAAAAGGCCTCTTCCAAACTCGTCTTTGTTCCGACTCTTCTACTGTAGCCCAGGCCTTTGACAGAAAATGATCTATTCTAGGGTATTGTTACAGGTCAGCCTGCCCATTAATCATAGACCTATTGTTTTTTCAATCTTGCCCTCATACAACATGATGGTAGGTAGTAGAGGTAAAATATGATTATTAATGCTACAAAATTTGGGAATATCTGACAGAAAAAGCATTTGGTGGGCCTCACATAAAATAAAGCAGCCCCAGCAGTATAGTACACTATCTTTTTATGGTTTATGGATCTCTTTTCCTTTTGGCTATAAGTATGCATGCAAAAAAAGTCTCAAAACACCTTGTTAGGCACTGCCTGCAAGGCTTGCCAGCCAACCTATAACAGCAAAATATATTTTTGCCAGTAGATTATATGACTATGACAGCTTACAACAACTGTCCTTTGGAATGTAGGCAGTTTTAAAGAGACACAAACACAGACAGAGCAGAGAGAAGTCCTTTACTTCAGAAGATTTGAAAGTTACATCCACTGCACATACAAATGAAGTCATGACCCGTATTGCTAAAATAACCCCCCACCCACTCTCATTTCAGCATATCTGTCGGTGATATATTCTTACTTACATTATCTATATGAGATCACCATTTAAACCAATAATAATAATATCAATGACAAAATATTAAATTACAGGGAAGGTTTCGTTAATGCACCATAAATGTTTTCATATACATCAGGATTACTATCATTACAGTCGTCATCATCACCATCATTACTGTCCTATTCCTCTCTCACAGGCTCAATGGGATAGTCAAAGAGCAATAACATGAAGAAGATCCAGCTCAAGTTAGTGTGTTTTATGTGTGTGTGTGTGTGTGTGTGTGTGAGTGTTTGTGTGTGTGTGATTTGAATCAGGGCTTTTGTGATGGGTGAGTGTTATTGAGTGTCTTTTGTCATATTTTGTGTCTTGTTTTTTTTTCTTGTTTGTTTGTTTGTTTGTTTATTTATCTTCTCCCCCCCACCCCATCCCACCCCCCTCAGGGCCAGATCTGGGCCAGGTTTGGGCCATAGTCAGCTGGGCTCTGAGTTTCCTCTGGTGCATGTCTGGCTTGCGTGCTCTAGGAGGTGTTGGTGGTGCTGGGATCATGCGGAGTGTGTGTGTGTGAGTGCGCGTGTGTGTGTGCGTGTGTGTGGTGCTCCTGCAGATTCTTGCGGTTGAGGTTGGCCTCCTGCATCAGCTGTAGTCTGCGGTCGCTCTCCTGCTCCAGACGCCGCCACAGCTCCTGACGCTCGCGCTCACGACGCTGTTCCCTACACACACACACACACACACACACAAATCACACACATGTATCATTCTCAAACATCAAAATGAGTACATACATCAACTTGCACAGAAGCGCATGCACACACACAACATACACACACAACACACAAACACACACACACACACACACACAGAGCTCACTACTCACACACACTCACTCACTTCTGTTTTTCTAGCTTGTAAGAGGACGTGAGGTCATCAAACAGTGTGCTGTTCATCTCCATGAAGGTCTTGAGAACGTTGTAGATCAGAGACACAATCATCCTGTACAAGGATGGAATTAAAGAGAACAGTGACTGCCAAAGACCACCCGTGGAACACTACTTCATATGTCCCCTAGTTAGATTTGTTGTGATTGTTAGATTTAGATTTTTTATTTTTTATTTTTATATTATTATTGAATCCATTGATTGTCTGTTTCTTTAAAAAATCATTTGTGAGCTTGTAGGGTTAAGAGGTCAAAGTTGAAAGGTCACTGACTGGTTCCAGTGCTCTTTGGAGACTCTGTAGAGAGTGGCGAAGACCAGAGGTAGGATCACCTGGCAGTTCTCCTCGATCAGACTCAGAATGTACTCATTATTCCAGAAATACAGGGCTCTCTCCGCCACCTGAGACAGACAGACAGACAGGCCGGCAGACAGACAGACAGACAGGCAGGCCGGCAGACAGATAGACAGACAGACAGACAGACAGACAGACAGGCCGGAAGACAGAGAGAGAGAATGGAATACAGAAAAAGAAATTGCAAAGGAAAGAAAGACACAGGTGAATGAAAAAGACAGATTGATTAGACAGCTCTAGGTAAAAGAACTGTACCGACATCTGACCTCAACATCATATGACACTCTTCCCTTCTGACACAATATGCTGACTGACAACAATTACTTGAGGCTCAGTCAAAGCTGCTCAGTTTGATTCCCATTAAAAGGGCTACAATGACTCTGGTGTCTGAACAGACAGTAGGGAGATTGTGCCTGAGCCACACAGTAGTCAAGGCTGGGATAAAGGTTTACTGGATTACAATGGTGGAGTGGCCCTTTAACGGATGCCCACTGAAAATGAAATAGAAAGAACATAAATAAGACAGAGAGAGAGAGCATACTCTGTGTGTGTGTGTGTGTGTGTGTGTGTGTGTGTGTGTGTGTGTGTGTGTGTGTGTGTGTGTGTGTGTGTAGGGTGGTACCTGG
>JAVQKI010197299.1:7500-10000 GCA_036025975.1 Nematalosa erebi
ATTAGCTACACTCCAGCCTGACCATCCATCTCAGTTTGGCTGCTCTACAGTAGTCAATCTCTCAATTCTGCCCCCTCTCGAACTCTTTCTCTCCCTCCCTCTCCCTCTCTCTCTCTATCCCTCTTTCCCCCTCTCTCTTTTCCCACATCACTCCATTCAGCTTGTGTGAAACCATGCAGTTAATGTGTTTTCATGCATCCTTGTTAATTGGGTCCTCTGTACAGCTTGTGACTGGTGGGATTGTTTTCCTCACAATGGGCTTGAATAGCTCAGGGTTTTAACATGACAAACTTGTGTGTACATACTGTTGTATATGACTGTTTCTTACTGCTTTTAAGCCTAAAAAGAGAACCCCTAATCGATCCGCAACTTAAATTAATAATTAATTTCTAGAGGAATGTTTGAACTAGTCATTAAATTTTAATGAATTTATATCTGGACTATATTTGAACAATTAGTCATAATAATGGTTAGTTATTAATACTTTAAATCGAATCCAAACTGTTTTCCTGTACTGGTGGAGAAAGAACACACAGAGACTTACTCACTTTCTGTCTCTTTCTCTTTCTCTTTCTCACACACACAAACACACACACACTGTTATGCCACCATCACTAGTCATAGCTATTTGCCTCTACAATTCTATACCAGCTTAACAACATGATGACACACTTAAAGTTTTAGAACATGTTACTCAGCCAACACATGCTACTATGATTCATATGTATGGCAGCTGCTTTAACCTTCTTCTGACCTGACTTATGTAGCTGTGTAAGCTGTTCAAGTGCAGTGCTGTGTTCAAGTGCAATATCTCCAGCCTGCTAATAGCAACAGCTCAGAGGTTCATCCTTCGTGGAACTAGACAGGATGTTCTAAGAAATGAATCTACAGTTGAGCCAGACTGCGTGTTATGAGAGGTTCTTCCTCAGTGGATCTACTCTGTGTGTTCTGAGACATTCATCCTCAGTAGAACCAGCCTGCGTGTTCTGAGAGGTTCTTCCTCAGTGGAACGGTCATGAGATCTAGTGCGCATAGTTCTGTGTGGTGAGGAGCGGTGCAGTGGTGTGAGGTGGGGTGGGGTGTGGTGGTGAGGGGTGGTGTGGTTGTGATCTGCATTAGTGTCTCCGTTGGATACGTCCTCATTCCTTCACGCAGCAGTGTGTGGTGGAGTGAGGATGTTTCACGTGTTTGCCAGCAAGCATGGAGCAGCACTGAGCAGCACTCCACGGCGGGGGAGTGTTTGATGAGCGCCCAGGGCCTTTATTTCTCAACAGAGCAGAGCAGAGCAGAGCGGCACAGACAGACTGACTGACTGACTGACTGAGGAGGCTTTGTGAGACTGGACTCACATGTCTGGCAGCCTCTGCACCAGGGAACACCACGAGCCCAGTCAGAACAAATATACTGACACTGTCACATGGCCTCATAAACACACACACACACACACACACACACACACACACATGCACACACACGCGCGTGCACGGCGTCACTTTTACACCCAGTGAATAAACAAACGCATATCATATCCAGTCTTTAAATATAACACAAGTATGAACTTCAATCCCACACTCACAGGCACATTCAGGTTTATATTCTTACACACACATACACACACAAAATTAATATACACACATCCACCCCTAAAATTAAAAACAAATATAGACCCCTTTCCACACACATACACACACATTCAGATCATGTCAGATATTTAAGTATATTTGGCCTACAGTAACTTGGATGGTGTAAGTCTGACACACACACACACACACACACATGTATGTGTGTACACACTCAGTCTGCTTTAGGCCAGAGCCGGAGGGCACGAGTGTGAGTGGCATGCTCGCGCGCATGTGTGTGTGTTGTTGGGGTGAAGGCTGACTGGTTGCCCGGCGACTGACCTGTGCATGGAAGACGGATAGAGAGCGGGCCTTATGCAGCGGAATCAGAACTCGCACCAGGAACTGCTTGTGTTCTGCCTTCAGTGGGAGGGCAAAACCATTGATGATGCTGATGGGGGGGACACAGGAGGAGAGGTGGGTCAAACCATCACATCTGAGGCAACATGGACAAACTTTAGAAATCCTGAACATCAGAACAGATTAAATACATATTCAGTCGGACATGCTTCATAAAGTACTTCATTCTTAGCCCTAAAACCTGCATCAGTCCATAACGAGGATCTCAAGAGATTTTCAATTGACATCCTAAGCTTGGATTCATGTCTTTAGCGTGGAAATGTAGGTATACATCTCTATTCCTTTTAAATATCAACATCAAATGTTTTCCTCCTGCAGTATCTCAGTGTCGGAGACGCTACAGCACTCCCGTGTGATACAGGGAGATGCTACACCCATGATGCTACACCCGTGTGTTAAAGGGTGACGCTACACCTGTGTGTTAAAGGGTGACGCTACACCGGTGTGATACAGGGAGACGCTACACCCGTGTGATAGATAGAGACGCTACACCTGTGTGATAGATAGAGACGCTACACCTG